>SJXQ01006835.1:0-112695 GCA_006408695.1 Aepyceros melampus
TCTTGCTTTTTCGATGATCCAACGGATGTTGGCAATTTGATCTCTGGTTCCTCTGCCTTTTCTAAAACCAGCTTGAACATCAGGAAGTTCACAGTTCATGTATTGCTGAAGCCTGGCTTAGAGAATTTTGAGCATTACTTTACTAGCATGTGAGATGAGTGCAATTGTGTGATAGTTTGAGCATTCTTTGGCATTGCCTTTCTTTGGGATTGGAATGAAAACTGACCTTTTCCAGTCCTGTGGCCACTGCTGAGTCTTCCAAATTTGCTGGCATATTGAGTGTAGCACTTTCATAGCATCATCTTTCAGGATTTGAAACACTCAACTGGAATTCCATCACCTCCAACTAGCTTTGTTCGTAGTAATGCTTTCTAAGGCCCACTTGACTTCACATTCCCAGATGTCTGGCTCTAGGTGAATGATCACACCATCGGGATTATCCAGGTCATGAAGATCTTTTTTGTACAGTTCTTCTGTGTATTCTTGCCACCTCTTCTTAATATCTTCTGCTTCTGTTAGGTCCATACGATTTGTAGCCTTTGTCGAGCCCATCTTTGCATGAAATGTTCCCTTGGTATCTCTAATTTTCTTGAAGAGATCTCTAGTCTTTCCCCTTTTGTTCTTTTCCTCTATTTCTTTGCATTGATCACTGAAGAAGGCTTTCTTATCTCTTCTTGCTATTCTTTGGAACTCTGCATTCAGATGCTTATATCTTTCCTTTTCTCCTTTGCTTTTTGCCTCTCTTCTTTTCACAGCTATGTGTAAGGCCTCCCCAGACAGCCATTTTGCTTTTTTGCATTTCTTTTCCATGGGGATGGCCTTGATCCCTGCCTCCTGTACAATGTCACGAACCTCATTCCATAGTTCATCAGGCACTCTATCTATCAGATCTAGGCCCTTAAATCTATTTCTCACTTCCACTGTATAATCATAAGGGATTTGATTTAGGTCATACCTGAATGGTCTAGGCTACTTAAAACTCCAATTTGAATCTCGTCTAGGGCCAGAGAGCTCTGTACAGACGATGCAGACATGAGCAGCATAGAACCACATGGGCCAAAATGAATCCTGGCTGAAATGTGTGCTCTGTATTTTCACTACCAAGTTTTAAAGGCAAATAGTCACAGCCAACAGTGTGCCCACGTGTGGACCTGGGCAAACCTGTGAGGTTGGAAGGCTGTGAATGTTTCAGGAGGCAGGTGTCAACACCACCCCCAGAATTGCCCAGGAATGTCTCCTTCCCTAAAAGAAATAGAGAAATACTGTGACTCTGGTTCCCCTGGTCTTGGGACAGCCTTGGATACATAGTCTGTGTCGGGACTTTACCCGGCTGTTTTCATAGGGAGCCTTCGCATGGAGCTCCAAGAGGCCAAAGGTGATGCTCTATGTTGGAACCTCCATGGTACAAGGGCCTAGAGCAAGTGGAGACATTTCCAGTCCTGAAACTGCTTCTCAGGGTTTTCTCTCTGTGGTTCCTCAGAGAGTTATTCCACAGAGAATTTCAGGCCTTGTATGAGGGGATGCTTTTCTATCTGTGGTTCTTAACTTATCAGTTAAGGCAGCACCCCTTCCAGAACCTGCTACAATGAACTCCTCCAGGAAAACCCAAATACACCCATCTACACAACATACATTAGTGTATTTTAGGAGGTTCAAGGAAGCCCTGAAGTCCCTTCTCTAGCACAGCAGTCGGCAAACTCTGGCCCACTGGCCAAATCCAACCACTGACTCTTTCTGTACAACCCTCAGACTGTGAATGGGTTTTACATTTTTCTTCAGTGGTTGAGGAAGAATGCTGGGAGATGCTTGACCATTATAAGAAGTTCAAATGTCTGTGTCCATAAATAAAGTGTTCCTAGGACGCAGCCATGCCCAGTCACTGACACCTTGTCTAGGGCCACCTCTGAGACACACAGCAGAGGTGGGTGGGTGTGATAGAGGCTCCATGGCCCACAAAGCCCAAAATATTCACTAACTGGCCCCTCACAGAAAATGTGCCACTCATGCCCTGGGAGTGGGAACCCAGGTCAAGAAGTCTTGCTTGAAATACCTTACTTTTACTTTGAATGATTGAGCCATGGAATTTACAGGTAGAAGCAGCTTTGAAAGTCACCTGAACAAACTCCCCACTTGATCAAGGACCACGTTCCCTGCTTCTCTGGGAGCAAGGGGTACAGGGAGTTGTGTCTTGGGGTCCCCTTTCAAGCTTCTGTAGGTTTCTAAACTGGCCCCTGACTTCCAAATAACCTTTAAGTAGTTGTCCCAAATTTTTGTTTTAAAAGCATCATAGCAAGTGTTCCAGTTTGGTAACAACTTATTTATAACAGGGATAACTGCCCTTCTCTGTAAAGGAGATCACAGAGAACTGAGTATATTGTCATTGTTCAGTGACCAAGTCATGTCCATGCTTTGTGACCCCATGGACTGCAGCACGCCAGGCTTCCCTCATCTTCACTATTTCCCGGAGTTTGCTCAAATTCATGTCCATTGTGTTAGTGATACTATCTAACCATCTCATCCTCTGCCACCTTCAGTCTTTCCTAGCATCAGGGTCTTTTCCAATGAGTCAACTCTTCACATGAGATGGCCAAAGTATTCGAACTTCAGCATTAGTCTATAGACTGAGTCTATACACCCCTATAAACCCCTAGTTTATAAACAAATTGTGGTTGGCTAAACTCCTTTGATCACTGAGGTATTAGCTAGGTGTGAGGGAGGAGGTTAGTGGTATCTGATAGGAGTTTCCCATGCAACGCTTCAAATAGAATTGTAAAAACTGTGGTCTGGCAAACAATAATGAGAGGGGGAAATGGTTGAATTCCATTGTGCAGTGGATTTGATAGAATTCAACTGTACTTGGTTGTTCAAGTGCCTGATGGTCTGAGAGACTTCGTCCATTAAAAAAAAAATCAATACATTTATATATTTAAAATCTATACTCAACAAGAACCTACTGTGTAACACAGGGAACTCTGCTCAATGTTAGGTGGCAGCCTGGATGGGAGAGGAGTTTGGGGGGAGGTTGGATACAGTATAAGTATGGCTGAGTTGCTCTGCTGCTCATCTGAAACTATCACAACATGGTTACTCGACTATACTCCAATATAAAATAAAAAACTTAAAGAAAAAAGTAAAAAATGCATTTAAACTTACATTCACTTGGGAGTGAAGCCACTTTCCCTGAGACAAAGTTTAGAGGAGGCTGTGGGCCAGATTATGGGGTGGAGGCATTTGCCCACATGTCTGTGTGCCAGCGACAGAGGTCCGCATGCTGCCATGACTGTCTCCAGCGGACCAGAGAGTGCCCGGGGGCCAAGTGGCTCCCACTTTTAGATGCCATGACGCCAATCATTTGTGCTTAAAAAGCAAATGGGTCTTGATCTTCTTTTCCCCTAAAAGGTGGAAACAACTTTACGAAATAGAGGTCACAAACTGGAGGACTGTTCGGCCCATTCAGCCAGGCTACTCTAGTTTTAATTGGCTTAGTTGGCAAAAATTAGGAAATCTAGCATTAAAATGTATCTGGGGCATTTGTTGGAAATTCAGAAGACCTGGAAAGGGAGAGTCTGTGTCCTTGAAGGCAGCGTCAGCGGGTGAGTCACGCACTGCACACCTTCCCCTGTCTCTACAACTCCCCTGCTCATTACAGAGAAAAAGATAAATGATGTCACAGCCAGCAGTGCTGGAAGTAAAATTCATCTTCTTTCTCCTTTTTGTTTTTCTTATCTTACTTTATTCCAGAAAATTTAAAGATAGCCCACCAGGATGTATAAAAGCACATACTGTAAATGAAAATGCAGTGAAAATGAGGAAAAACCAACAAGGGTCGGAAAGCAATAAAAGATTCAGGAAGGTCCTTTTGGGTGGGCCACATTTCCGGCTCTTAGCTTTTGAGAGTAGACTGGTGAGTTCTAGTGTTTGGATTATGTAGGAAATGAACGCACACTGGTTGCCCTGGTGAAACGATGATTAATCTATGACCTGAGATCAAGGATCCTCCAAAAGAGGATCACCATACTGTTGGATCAATATTGACAAAGGAGCATTACTGATAATTTATATTTATTCTCTGCTGGGTACCATTCTCATCACTTAAATGCATTATTTCACTTATAACAAGTATGTGAGGACTACTAATATCCCCATTTTACAGATGAGGAAATGGAGGCACAAGGGAGATGGCATGATTTACCCAAGACCATAAACTTTAACATGCATGCTAAATCACTAGGTTATTCTGCCTCTCAGAGGGAAATAGCTAAAGAAACTAGTGTGGCTTGCCAGTAGACTCTTGTGTGTCCAGATTTTATAAAGACCAATCAATATAAAGTAAGTGAGGAATGGATGAAATTGAGAAGAAATGCTAGTATATTGTGTGACCTTGAGGGGAAGCTGAATCCAGAACCATTAGGCCCCTAAACAGGCTTTCAGACAACAAAGTAGCCTTTTGAAACTAAGAAAAAGAAGGAAGAAAGATCCACTGATCTTTATACAGAGGGGCTTGGCCAGGATGCCCATCAGAATCATTCACAGAGCTTAAAAAAGAAAAATAAAAAAACCAGATCTGAGCCCCACTCTGGACATTCCAGTTCACGAGATAGCGGTTGAAACCCGGGTGTCCCTACAGATGCATGTTTGTTTCTGATGCACCGGCAGGGTGGAGAAAACAAGGACAAATAACAAGGCTCTTATTTTGCCTCTAATTTTTTTCCCAAAGAGAAATATCTTCATCGTACAAAGATTAGGGCAGAAACCACTGTTAGGTGAACTGAAACCCATGTGAAGTAGATTAATGAATTATATCTAATGAAGTCAGATGGGAGCTATAACTCACCCAGGCCAGATCCTAGAGCAGTTACACTGAATCTCTGGGATAGGGGTAGCATCACTTTCATTTAAAGTTCCCTGGTGGTTCTGTTATGCAGCTGAGGTTAAAAGCCATCTCAGAGGCCCAGGTGAGTTACCTCTCAGGTTGGCAAAGAATTAACCAAGGATACTGTTTGGTGGTTGAGATTTGACTGAATAGAGCAGTGGTACCAAATGATGGGAGATGGGCAAACAGGCTCCCAGTATTCAAAAAGAGAGAAAATGACGTTTGGGATACTCTGAGATGGATGTGATTAAAGCAGATTTCTAGAAGGTTTTATGAGAAGATGGTTTGTGGACACTTCGGGGAAGATGATAATTGCTGGGAGCCGGTTAACTTCATTTCTAGACTAATAGATCAGAGAAATGCTGCAGGCATTGTGTATCTCTATTCCAGCAAGACAGTTGAAAGTCTCTGATATCATCTTCCTGAACCAGATGGAAAAAGTGACCATGGCTGGTTGATTAACAATGAATTTAACAACCATAACCGCAAAGTGGTTGGTGAGACTGTTTCTGTCAGCTTTATGAGAGGGCTGTTTGTAGAGGGCAGGTCAGAGGGTTCTCAGCCTGAACTTGCCTTATGCAATATTTTTATATGCATCTTGACAGAGAGAGGGGAGGCATGGCAAATTTTAGGATGCGAAAAAGCTGAAGGAGGGG
Source organism: Aepyceros melampus (assembly GCA_006408695.1). Classification (NCBI taxonomy): domain Eukaryota; kingdom Metazoa; phylum Chordata; class Mammalia; order Artiodactyla; family Bovidae; genus Aepyceros; species Aepyceros melampus. The sequence continues at coordinate 5,530 of SJXQ01006835.1, forward strand.
GCTTCCCTGGCAGTCCAGTGGTTAAGACTTCACCTTCTAGGTGAAGCAGGTAGGGGTTCGATCCCTGGTGGAGGAGCTAAGATCCCACAGGCCTTGCAGCCAAAAAAAAAACACAAAAAAACATGGAACAGAAACAATTATTGCAACAAATTCAGTAAAGACTTTAAAAATGGTCCCGATCAAAACAACTTAAAACAAAGCTGAAGGATATGGCAGATGAGCTAGATGACAGAATTAAAATGACATTCATATAGTACTTTCTAAAGTAAACTCTAGTTTACATGAGGTTTACTATTATGCTGTCATGCAGTCAGGAAGTTCGGTAGATTTATTATCCCCAATTTCTTGGTAAAGAAACTGAGGTCCAGAAAGGTAAATCACAGAATGGTTATTTATGGTAATCTTGACAGGCTAGAAATAAGTCCCACCATAAGAGGAAATCAAGGTTAAATGTCAAGGGTGACATTCAGATGCAAAAAATCCATTTCAGAAGATTGGGGTTTGTGTTAGTTTCCAGGGGCCACCATGAAGTACCACACACTGGTGGCTTACAGCAACAGAAATGTGATCGTTCTGGATGAGAAGTCTTTGATCTAGGCGCCTGCAGATCAGTTTTCCCCCTGAAACCTGCAGGGGAAGGAAGACTTCCTTGCCTCTGTCAGCTTCTGGTGGTGCCAGATGTCCCTTGGCTTGTGGCCGCATCCCTCCACTCTTCACATGCGTTCTCCCTGTGTCTCTTCATCAAGTCCTCCCACTGTACACGTCTGAGCTCTGTGTCCAAATTTCCCCTTCTTATAAGGACACCAGTCATGCTGAATTAGGCCCTACCCTGATGACCTCATCTCAATTGGATTACATTTCAAAGACTTTATTTCCAAATAAGGCTGAGGTGCTGGTGCTTAGAGTTTCAACATAGCTTTTGAGGGAGACACAGGTAAACTCATTCAAGGTTAAACTGGATTGGTAAAGCTGTAAGAGCATCACTGTGTTATCACAGTTACTCCATAAATGATAAAACACTGACACTATCTTAGACAATGGTTTGAGGATTTCCACCAAGTAGAAACTGGCTGCCCTTAGCATTGCTCAGAACAGAGTCAAGGATCAAGCCATCAGTTCTGGCCACCACATTTTAAGAAGGAAATGGATTAAAGAATGGTAGAACACCTCCCTGGCAAGATAGGTGCTGTGAAAGGTTCCACTGGCAGCCCTCTGTGTGTCTTACTCTGTTTTCTATAAGGAAAATTGAAAAAGGGATAGAAGAATATGTTGAGAAATTTCTAGGCAAATGATAGTTAACTTGAATTTGTGTCCCAACTCTTTTTGTCAGGCAAGACAGTATGCAGTTTTACATTCCTATTTCATCTAACTTCACAGGTGAACGTGTGTATAAAGATGTACATATATACTCTGAAAATATATGGGTTTAATTAATACTGACTCAATGGACATGGGTTTGAGTGGACTCTGGGAGTTGGTAATAGACAGGGAAGCCTGGCGTGCCACGGTTCATGGGGTCGCAAAGAGTCGGACACAACTGAGCGACTGAATTGAACTGAACTGAACTGAATGAATACATATGTATATCTAAAGATCTAGTTAATTGATATTGAGCAAGCATTCTAATTATTTACATCTTTCCTTTTTCTTTGAGGATATTTAAAAGAAGAAAATAGAGCTTAGATAAGCATATTGACATTTCAAAGAAAATAGAGCTTAGATAAGCATACTGGGACATTTCAAAGCTAGGAGGCATTTTGAGTTTGACTTTTATAGTGAGTAAAAGGATTTTGAGCAAATGAATATGAAGGGATTGCTGTGTGCCCTGCTTTGCAACAGGTACCTTGAGGGATATGAGAGGAAAATGTGACACACATAAAATATTAGGAGGAGTGGGGAAAAAATGCATGTTCCAGAAAGTGCTGCGGGGACTGGGCAAGGAGGGTGAGCTGGAGGGAGGCTGGAGGCCAGGAGACTCAAGAGGGAGCTGGAACCTGAAAGCTGGATTCTTGGACACCACATCGAGACAGCGTGTCTCCCCAGGAGTAGTTTGTCTCCCAGGTTCTTGTCACACCCTTGGGGCCAGGACCCTGGCCTGTGGTCACTCTGTCACCTGTGTGCCCTTGCTGTCATGCCAGGCAGAGATGAAGAGGTGGTCTGGGACCAGCAGGGTGACTATAGCCCCACGCCCCGGCCTGTAGACCAGGGAGTCTTCTCGGCACTTTAGAACAAAGTCATCTGTTATCTCCTCATAATCAGATGAAGACAGAAGCAGAAATCACTGGCTTCTCTGAAAGCTTGTGTTTATGATTTCAGTTCAGTGAGGGCTCTGAAAGAACTGCGCCAGCCAGACAGGAAGCAAGCATGCAGGCAGCCTGCCCCTGTCCGCACTGGAGTCCAAACATGGCCACAGCTGGCTGAGCCTCCAGCCCTCCACGGCCTCAGGGTGATTTAACAGACAGGTCCACCAGCTTTGCCTCTCAGATGCAATTTCTCAGAAGACTCTAGAGTGACCTGTAACTCTGTCTCCATAAGCACTGTCTCGCTCCCCCACTGCAGATGCCAGAAGTGTGCCCTCCCCCAGGTCAGCCCTAGACCTCTCAGATCTAAGACCTGACTTCTGAAGGAAGCCAAAGGGAAGAGGAGTGTTGTTTTCCCCTGACACCGATAGCGGGGGTTAGGGACATACCCACAAAATCCCCAAACTTCTCTTAACCTATCTGTCTCGATGGGATTTGCCCAAACCCTGGTTCGTTCCATTTCTGTCTCATACCAGTAACTGAAGAACTTTGGTGGCCCAGGCTGACTGCTGATGGGAGAAGACACCCTATTAACCAGGCCTACACCAGCCGACTTCTCAGGGCCCTGTGGAGCTGCCATGGGCCAGGGCACCCTGCTCTGGGTCTTTGTGAGTCAGTCCTCAGCCTTCTCTAAACAAAAACACCCACCGGCACAAGAGTGCCTCAGGTCAAGATCACTTCAGTGGCTTTAGATAAAGCAGTAGCAAGAGACACACACTCAATCTTTTTTCTCGGTTATTTATTGAGCACCCACTATGTGTCAGGCAGTGCACCAGCCTGGGGATGGAACATTGAGTTCAACCTAATCCCTGCCCCCAGGAGCTCACAGATTAATCACAAAAGGAGGTGGACATCCTGGGTGGCAAGTGCTGTGATAAAAGTTATAGGAGATGACAGGACCCCAAGAAGAGACCTGGAGAGACAGAGAAGTTTTCCTGAAGGCAGGATATCTAAGCCAAGATGGAAAAGGTGAGCAGAAGTCAGCTAGGTAACGAGGACACGGGGCAGAAGTCAAAGAAGGGAGAGGGTGCTCCAGGCTGATCAAAGGCTCGGTTGCAGGAAGAAGCCAGTGCGTCCAAAGAACATGGTTCCACAGGGCCTAAAGCTGGATAAGTGGGCAGGGACCAGATCCCAAAGGGCCTTAGAAGTGGTTAAGAAACTGGTGCTTTTTCCGAGAGCAGTAGGGCACCATTGGAAGAATCTCAGTGGCTGGAGGAAGACCAGGATGTCCAGGCAGGCCCTGGCTCAGCACTAGTTCAGAATTTGAAAGCACACAGAGAAGTGTGAGCTCAGGCCCTGCACACCAAAGCTCATGGCGCCCATGGGCTGTGCTGGAGATCCAGCCAAGCTGAGCGTGAGGCATGCCTGAGGCACAGGGTGTCAAGACCAAGAGGGTAGGAGCTCACATTTATTGGGTGCCCACTGTGTGTCAGGATTTGCACTGAGGCGTCGCACATCTGGCATCTAATTCAGTCCTCAAGGCTATCGTAGGGCTCCTGGGACCACCCCTATTTTACAGATGAAAAGACTAAGGCTCAAAGCGGTTTCCTTCACAATGTCATCAAACCAGGAAGGGGACAGTACCAAGATGGGAGGTCAGCCAGTGCTCTTTCTCCTCCTCCATGGGTGTCCCCTCCATGTGGGTCAGAGGATGTGGGAAGGGCTCCATGGAGGAGACAAGGTGTGAAGAGTTAGACCGTTCCCTGTGTCCCAGTGTCACCCCTCAGGCTGTGTGGTGGGGGCTAAGAGTCAGGTGTGTGGGCATGAAGGGAGGCAAATGGGATGACTGAAGATCCAGGTAAACAGGGACTTGGTCCATCAGAACCTTGGAGGTGAGTCCTGTACCTGCTGTTTAAGAGAGACAGCAGCTTTCCAATGAGTGAAACCAGTGAGTAAAGGATATAGTCCCCAGTCCTCTAAATGTGAGGATGTGAGGCTACCTACATGCTATTAACATGGGATGGGTTTCCTCAGAGATACTTGCTCTGGAAAACCTCCCAAGCTTCTAAGGTTAATTAATAGGAACTGTTATATGAACGGAAATGAATAACTGACAAGGATCAAAGATGTCTCCAAGAGCAACAAGGCCTGGACCAGGTAGCATAAGGGGTGCATGAGCCAAGTAGGTTCTTCCATAGAGTTCTTGAAGAATGGCACCCTCGCTCGCATGCCACCAATGATTCTAGGACCCCTGGAAAGCCCAGAGCTGAGCTTGATTGCTCCCCAAGCCAGCTCATCCTGCACCTGGAAAAAGATGTCCCTATCTGTGTTGACTGAGCCTGGTTCCCTGGTAGGCAGTCAGCAAGTTGGGACATTCAGACATCCTATGAAACCTAGCTCCATCACTACGCTCAGTTGACCTCAGGAAATGAAACCAGTTTCCATGACTAGTGGACTCAAATAATTAAAAGGTGAAGCACGAGAAGTTAAACAGGGGAGTCAATGCCAAAGCATTTACAAATTTCCCGAGGTTCCCTATACACCAGCTCCCCTCCCCCGTTAGTGACCAGCGCAGAGGAGGCCGGAAGGAGGGGGTCCTGCCCCTGAAAGGTCCTGGATATAGCCTACCATCAGTGGTGCTCAAACTGAGTTTCCCTTCTGCTCTATTCTCTGCCAGTCTTCCTCACCTGCCCCCTCTCCTCCTGCCCCGCTAGGATGATACGTGGTGCTCCCCATCCTGCTCCTCCCCCAGCACCATGGGGCACATGCCGTTACCCCTCTTCAATCAAAGTGAACCCCTCGCTCCTGTGAGAGAGACCTTCGGGAGAGGAGTCTTCACACCCTCTCCCCAGGCAGCTGCCCTCCCGTGGCCCACATGCATCACTATGGAGATGGGCTTTGTGGTTCCCCTCTAAAGTCTCTCTCCATGCAGGGCCTGCCTTTTCCTTTTGCTCTGTACACACTCGAGGTAGAGAATGTGTCATCCTCTTTTGCCTGGAGCCAGCCCTCCTGTAGGAATAGCTGAGCCACTCCTCAGTTTTCTCATCTCAGGGGCGGCACACACCCCCTTCTGCTGCAAGTACTGTTTCCGTTCCTGCGGCTTTCCTCTGTCCCCTTTCTGTCCCCTCGCCCAAGGTCTCTGAGCCCTGCTGAGCTCTGGTGGCTCGAGGCTGGAGAGAAGGTGCCAAGCAGGACGGACGGGGGCTGCAGTATGGGAAAGATTAGTTCATCTCTTCTGCGTGGTGTCTGTCTGATGCGGACCTCAATCTGGAACAGTTTGAAAAAAGACTCCCCTGCCAAGTTCACCTCACCTTGTACTACTCTCTTCCTGATCCATAGCCCTCTCCCACCATGCTGGCTTACTAGCAAGCCTTTCTGGCTTTACTTCAGCCTAGTAGCTTGACCTAAAGGTCTCCTGGTTGCATTTGAGCCTGGCCATGTCTTCCCATGTCTCCAGTGTCCAGCTCTCCAAATATTCTGCACCATGAGACGCATCATGCTGAGAGCTGAACTTGAGTCTGGCCTCACTCTGAACACAGTGGGGTGACTCTGGGCAAGTGATCAAACCTCTGTGAGCCACAGTTTCCACATCTGTAAAATCAGGATGATAACACCTGCCTGTTCCAAGGATGAATAAGCAAATGAACATGAAGATGCTCTGTAAAGTGGCAGTTCCCAAACCATGTTCTGCAGAACTTTGCTCCCAGGACAGATATTGAGAAACTATTTGGAAAAAAAAAAAAAAAAGGACTTCCTTGGCAGTCCACGGTTAAGACTTCACCTTCCAATACAGGGGGTGTGGATTCGACCCCTGGTCTGGGAGCCAGGATCCCACATGCCTCATGGCCAAAACACCAAAACAGAAAACAGAAACAATGCGGTAACAAATTCAATAAAGACTTTAAAAACGGTCCACAGCAAAAAAGAATCTAAGAGAATCTATAAATAAAATGGTCCACATATATATATACACACACACACATGTATATGTTTTTTTTTTAAGGAAAAAAAGTTTTATGTCAAGTCTGAGGAAGACTGCCCTTAATCAAATCAGCCAGGTTTTCTTGACTGCAGGGTGTCCCACATCCTTTCATTTGCTGACATGCATGATGACGCTCCCAGAGCAGAGTGCAAAAATAAAGCTTTGTCTCAAGACTACTTTTTTACACAGACTATCACTAACATTTTACGTAACTGATTTCCATGGAACATAGCATATATTAATATATATTCTACAAATAATAATGGTCACCACAAGAGTCATTTCATCATCCAGAGCACTAATCCTGGATAATGCCAATTAATCAATGTCTGAAAAAATATTGCCAGAACTCCTTCAGTCATCTCAGTATTGTGCTGTGGATGGCAGGGGAAGAGGAACTTGGTACGGAAGTTCTCTCAGTTGGACTCCACCCTTATTTCCTGCCATCCCCACGCTGCACTCTGTCACAAACAGCTTGACCAACCCATTGTCCTGTATACACATCTTTTGTGTTCCCAATCTCCTGCCTTTTCCCATCTTTCTCTCTGCCAAGGTGCCTTCTTCCCATCTCTACCAACATGATGGTAATTCATTCTTCAAGTCTCAGCCAGGTCCCACTATTCTGTGAAAGTTTTCCTCACCATTGCAGTGTATGCTAGAAAGGAATACTGACCCCAGCCCAGCAGGGAACCCCCAAAGGCAGAGAGAATTATTCTTACTTCCTGATTTTCTCCAAAACCCAGAGTTTGTTCGATCACTGCCCTCCCCCACTCCACAGACCATAAGTGCAGTTTTGGCAACTTGAACTTCCAACTAGGTATGGGCCCTTCTGACCTAGAGAGTGAGCAGTGGGCTTGCTGATGTGTTCATTCATTTTGGAGAAGGAAATGGCAACCCGCTCCAGTGTTCTTGCCTGGAGAATCCCAGGGACGGGGGAGCCTAGTGGGCTGCCATCTATGGGGTCGCAGAGAGTCGGACACGACTGAAGTGACTTAGCAGCAGCAGCAGCAGGAACCCAGGGTTGAGTCAGACAAGGATTCTGCCTTTAAGGAGCTCATGGACAGGACAGAAGCATTAACAATTCACTGCAAGTCAGTGTCTTGAGTGTAACAATAGAAATAATGTGGGAGCACAAAATAGGATTCAGGATGATAGCAGGTGAGGATCAAGGCAGGCTTCCCAGAAGATTGTCCCAACCCCCACTCCATGCATCCCCCTATGTACAGAGAAGATGTCATCTAGAGGAGACATAGTAAGGTGATGGGGGTGGTGATGGTTACCTTTATGGAAGAAAGACCCCTGGAGAGCTCGTAGGAGGGCAATTCACATTCATTCCCTGGATCACAGGAAGGGAGGACTCAGTGGAGCCAGAGGGTTAGGGCAGATGCTGAAAGGGAAAATGTCCGAACATGCACACACACACAGTCTATGGGAACCCCACTTCCTTGCTTTTCCATCATACCTCTCACCTCTTCTTCCTTCTCACTTGACCTCATTCTTCCTTTCCAAGTCCTCCGTCACCTCACGGTCCTGGGGCCATTCATTGTTACCTCATTGAAACAGCTCAATGTCTGCTCTCAGTAGCTAGAGGTCTGCTTTGGCAAAAGGCTGGTCAGCGCAATGCCCACTCCCTGTGGGGGGGGCCTTGGGGAGGAAGGTCAGCCTAGAATCAGTGCTTTTTCTTATCTCCCCACAGAAAACCAAAAGAGACGTCAATAATTTTGACCAAGACTTTACCCGGGAAGAGCCAGTACTCACACTCGTAGACGAAGCGATTGTGAAGCAGATCAACAGGAGGAATTCAAAGGCTTTTCCTACTTTGGTGAAGACCTGATGCCCTGAGCAGCCGCTCCCGGTGAAGTTTGGTGATGCTGCAAGCAGGGGCGCCGGGAAGATTCCTATTTTCCCATCAGATGGTCTTGAACTACTTCTCTCCGGAGCCCAGTCCCTTGTCCACCCTCTATTTATTGCATTCCCTCACCTTGGGGCCAGCTCCTCCCCCCTTCCACCTGATGACCGGAAGGCACTCTTGATTCTCGTCTCACCAGTGCTGCAGAATTGTGCAGGCTCAGCAGTTCACTGGACCCCCTGCTGAGTTTGGTCTGTTGGCAAGCCTGGCTTTGCTCCTCGGGGGCTTCTGGTAAAGAAGGAACTTCAGGTCTTTTACTGCAAAGAAAAGAAGGAAGGAAAAAAAGCAAGCAAGACTCAGGTTCTATTTTTGAACTTAAGAGTCCTGACAATTCTTGCTTCTCCGCACTCCAGTCCCCCACCCACCACCTGCCACCCTCTACCATTCTGTCCAGAAGAGAAGAGACTGGTGCTTCTTCAGCCCAAGGGTGAGCGCCCTCTAGGCGTGTCCAGGAAGGAGTAAGGTCGGAAGACACCCTGATCAGCTCCCTGTGTTGGTTTGCTCTGGAATGGCTCATTGTCATTTGCTTTGGTTTTAGATTTGGGGCATGCCAAAGTTGTATAAGCATGTATCTTGTGGAAGAAATCGCTCTCCATAGAAAAAGAAATTTGATTTGAACTCTATTAACATTTCAAAAATAGATTATCAAATTTGCTTTCTAATTGGCCAAAAGAAATAAATTCCAGTGTTTTAATACAGGTAGATATTAAAGGGCTAATATACAATGAGAAAATCATCATCCATGGTGTATGCGCTTAATGCTTTCGTGGCCCCTGGGGGCTCTGAATTGAGAGAAAAGGAAACTAGTAGAGCTCTTTGATGTTCAAGTTCTGCCTGAACTCCATGGCTACCCCGCAGAGTGGTCAAGACCCTGGGTTCTAGCAAAACTCAGCTCCCAGATTCTTCTCCAGTTTCATCCTGAATCCCCAGCATCAACTCTATTTATTTTCTGCAGCAGTGTGTGATTTTTGCGCACTTCTACCAAATGATAGTACTACTGTGTTGTGGTTTTTAAACATTAAACATGTAAAGTTAAAATATCTGCTTTTGGAACAAGCAGCATGAGGCTAAACATGGGTTACGTAGAGGGTATCAGGAGATTGAAGAGCGACTTATTGGAGTACGAACAGGGTGGCAAGGTGTTCTCAGAGTGTTGTTTCTGTGTGACTTGCAAGGGCAACTCATGTGGACACTATTTAATGGGTGTGACGTTACCTCCTGTAAATATGCTACCAGTGTTACGTTCTTTGATTTCCAAGGATTCTCTGTGGCTTTCTGTGTTATGTTTCCCGGAGGTCGTTGGATTATCTATTTCACTGAACTGACTTAGCAGGGAATGGAATCCATTCCAACGATTGCACGTGGATTTCCCAGCTGCCCCTAAATATATATACTTGTGAGTGGCAAAGTGGCACTAATGAAGCTTTTTGCCTTTTGTACATTTGAGATTTTTTTGTATATAGTGTTTGCTGCAAGGCCTGTGGAATTAATTCATTGAATTTAGAGGTATCAACTGCTGCATGTTCAGGCATATTATAAACTTTAGTCTATGAAAGAATAATTATAATAATGTCCAGGTGCAATACTCTGTAAGCGTATTGGTTCAAGTTACCGAGAGATAAGGTGTGTTTCCTTCTTTCTTTCTTTTTCTGGGAGGCGGGGGGCGGGAGGAGGGGTGTTCTTCATATTGTTTATTTCATTTTGGTTTATTTTAAAAGATGTAAACATGTATTAAGCTATAGTAAATCTCACATATAGTTCTCCTGTGCTCTATTATGTCCTGATAGAGATGGGGAAGAGAAAGGAATGTTCTGGATGGTTGTTTCAAAGTTTGGACAGTGACCAGCTCAAGCCCGTACAGAGCTGGTGTCAGTATTTGCATCTGGCTAGTCGTGGCCTTGGTTACTAGTGATGACATTCACTTCTTTTTGTTTTGATTTTTGAAAAACTCAGGTGTAATTATTATCTGTTCTTGTTATAATTTCAAATATTATGCTATATCAACTTGTGTGTTCAGCATACCAGTGAAGAGATGAAGAACAGTAGATTAATTTAATTTATCTTCGGTAACTTGACACAGTAAGGGGAGACTATCTTCCGGAGTTGAGGACAAGCACAGAAACATCTTCATGGTGGCGTCATCTCATTTTCTAGGAAAACATGACAATACTGCCCATCTTCCTCATGAATCCCTACTGCTCTCTGCTTTCTTCTCTGCTTCCTTCACCCTGATGATCGAATGACCAAGCAAGCTCTTAAACTGTCATGCCGAACGGCCTTGTCCAAAATATTCCCATGTCAACAGGTGTTGGGCCCTTCCTACAAAACAACTGGCATTTTGTTGGAAGACAAATAATAATACATTCTACCCAGCAGCTCCAAGCAGTCACTCAAGCAGGTTGCCTGGCTCAAAGATGCCCCCTTCCAGCCCCCAGAGCTGGGCTGACTGGGATGCCTCCTGCTTGAAGGCTGGTCAAGTTCTCACACAGGCAGATTCAAATCCTGTTTAGTCTATAGAATAGAGCTTGTATGTTCCTTGAATATTCATTGTTTCACTTCGGTTTTCATAAGAGTTTGGAAGCAGACACACTATTACATTTCTGCTAATTCTTTCTAATCTTTCCAACTAGCTTGCTCACTCTTTTTTACTTTTATGAGACAAAAAAAGGAAGAGAGTGTAAAAAAAATGCCGAAAAAATATATGAAGGATAGCTGTTCTCCTGTGTTCTCTCATTATGGACTTTGTGAAGTGGAAATAATTTTTTTTTCCTCCAAAGGTGAAAAAAATGCATTCTTACATTACAAAAAAAAAGAAGGCTAAAAAATTACCTCTTTTTAAATTATGTGCAAAGTAATTCTGGCTAAATATAAAATGTATTCAACTTTAGGGATTTTTTTTTTTGTATTGTGATGCTTTATTTGTACATTTTTTTCCTTTTGGGATGTAATTTAATCTCTTGCCATTCATTAGTGTTATTTCATTGTAAACATTATTGTGCCAAATGTACTGTATTCAAAAGGATGTGAATGTGTATTGTTTCAGAACCTAATAAATACAATGACGTTAAATCTTATTTCTGGGTCCTGTTGAGCAGTTTATCTGCTGGGCTCCATTTTATCTCCTTGGTGAGTGACAAGGTGGCACTAATGAAGCTTATTGCCTTTTGGACATTAGAGATTCCAAATTCCCAAACCTAGACAAGGTTTCAACTTTTCTCTTATCCTTTGAAGATGCACAAAGATGCAAATAACCGTATGCGCATCCTCCCCTTGCCCACCCCGGTCTGGCCTCTGCATTTCAGGGACTGCCCACCAGAAGTGAGGAGGGGGCCTGAGCACACTGGATGGGCCCTGGGCTGCCTGGGCGTGAAGCTGCCTTGGAGTGCTGGGAGATGGCCAAGCAACCCTGAAAGCACCTCATTTTCCGCTTTCTAGAGAAGAAAAGACTGGATCTTCTTGCAACCCTTTCAGCCCTCTTCAAGACTCAGTTTCTGACCAGCTGCTCAGAACTTTAGGCCTTAGGAATCCAAGAAGCTCCTACGAGGCTGGAAACCTCCCATGACTTAGGTATATTATCCTGAAGGTACTTACCTCTCAGTCCCTTCCCCCTCCCCCACCAGCAACCTCATCTGCCTACCTGAAGATGTAAGCATGGACCTCTAGACCCACTCCAAGAAGAAGGTTGTTCAGTTTAGTTGCTCAGTCGTGTCTTTGCAACCCCATGGACTGCAGCACCCCAGGCTTCCCTGTCCATCGCCAACTCTCAGAGTTTACTCAAACTCATGTCTATTGAGTCAGTGATGCCATCCAACCATCTCATCCTCTGTCATCCCCTTCTCCTCCTGCCTTCAATCTTTCCCAGAATTGGAGTCTTTTCTGATGAGTCAGTTCTTCCCATCAGGTGGCCAAAGTATTGGAGTTTCAGCTTCAGTATCAGTCCTTCCAATGAATATTCAGGACTGATTTCCTTAGAATGGACTGGTTGGATCTCCTTGCAGTCCAAGGGACTCTCAAAAGTCTCCAACACCACAGTTCAAAGGCATCAGTTCTTTGGTGCTCAACTTTCTTTATAGTCCAACTCTCATATCTATACATGACTACTGGAAAAACCATAGCTTTAACTAGACGGATCTTCGTTGGCAAAGTAATGTCTCTGCTTTTTAATATGCTCTCTAGGTTGATCATAACTTTTCTTCCAAGGAGCAAGCGAAGCGAGGAGAAGGTTGTATTTATCACCATTTTCCTGATTCAGACAGCTGTTTCTAAGTAAATAACCATCCTAGGAGAAACAAGCTTCCCACCAGCATGTCTGAGTTTAAATAAAAAGAAAATCGAATTAAAAGATGTTGTTCTTAGAAGGTCAGAAGACATCTCCAAACATTTTACTGAATGAAATATGACCAGTCTACACATCCCTTGCCTAGTGGTCCAGAAGAGACAGCTCCAGAGTCCTAGAGATGAGGAAGTTCATTCTCCCCAAATCCATGTGCTCGATAAATCACCTTGAAGCTATAAAAAAGGTCAATTGCTGATCAGAGTACCTGGTTTAGAACCTCTTCCCTCAACTCCAACTATGTTCTAGAAGAGGAAGTCAAGTGATGCCATGCCTATTCCAGGAAAACCATGGCCACTGGTCCCTGGCAAGAGCTAGATGGCTCCAGAGCTGCTTCAAGAAAGCCTATCTGTGTGGCTTTGCCCCTGAACTGAGAAACAACAGGTCTAACAGATTTCTCGCAGAGGAAATCTATGGGAAGACTAGTCCTTCTCTATTTCCATGGACCTGAGTACAGTCCAGTGCTTGGATTGCCAGGAGCCTGAAGATCTCCATGCAATAAAATTACTAAACCACAAAGTGTGTGTTGTCATAGTGCTTACAGTAGCAGAGAGATGGAGTGGGAAAACAGCACAGAAACCACATCATGAAGTCGGGTTTTCAGTTTAAAGTTCTTTAGCCTAGATAATGATACGACTTGGGTGGTATGTTTGAAACTAACCTGAAGGATGAGGAGCTGTCCTAATCAGGAATACACCCTCTAAGGACCAGCTAACTGGATAAAGTGCTACAAGTGCTTCCACAGTTTATTGTGATCCACACAGTCAAAGGCTTTGGCATAGTCAATAAAGCAGAAATAGATGTTTTTCTGGAACTCTCTTGCTTTTACCATGATCCAGCGGATGTTGGCAATTTGATCTCTGGTTCCTCTGCCTTTTCTAAAACCAGCTTGAACATCAGGGAGTTCACGGTTCACGTATTGCTGAAGTCTGGCTTGGAGAATTTTGAGCATTACTTTACTAGCATGTGAGATGAGTGCAATTGTGCGGTAGTTTGAGCATTCTTTGGCATTGCCTTTCTTTGGAATTGGAATGAAAACTGACCTGAAAGAGATGGGAATACCAGACCACCTGACCTGCCTCTTGAGAAATCTGTATGCAGGTCAAGAAGCAACAGTTAGAACTGGACATGGAACAACAAACTGGTTCCAANCGCATTCTTTGGCATTGCCTTTTTTGGGATTGGAGTGAAAACTGACCTTTTCCAGTCCTGTGGCCACTGCTGAGTTTTCCAGATTTGCTGGCCTATGGAGTGCAGCACTTTCACAGCATCATCTTTCAGGATTTGAAAGAGCTCCACTGGAATTCCATCACCTCCACTAGCTTTGTTCGTAGTGATGCTTTCTAAGGCCCACTTGACTTCACATTCCAAGATGTCTGGCTCTAGATTAGTCATCACATCATCATGACTAAAGTGATTTAGCACGCACGCATTTATACTATATTATTAAGTAATAATACTACAATAAATATGTTATTAAAACTCATTTTCACCTGGTTCTTCTCATTGTTTGAAATAGGGCTACTGGAAATTTTTTATTTTATTTTATTTAAAAAGACAAAAACCTGTTTATTTTTGGCCTCATAGCATGCAAGGTCTTAGTTCTCCCACCAGGGATCAAACCATCTCCCGTGCACTGGAAGGCAGAGTCTTAACCTCTGGACCACCAGGAAAGTCCCAGGGCATCTAGAGATTTTAAAGTTTGTGTGTGTTTCACATATTTTTCTTGGACCAAACTGGTCTCAAGTGTAGGCTCCCTGCGGACAAAGAAATATGTCTTCAGTTGCTGAGGGTTTTCCTCCCACCAGAGTGCAGGCCAACAAGGTCCAACAGGACAGAGGAACCGCAGAAGAGGAAGACTGAGCAGGGACGTGGGTGCTGGGATTTTCTAGAAAGAGCCACGTGCTCACGACACAGGAGAGGAGTGAGTGAGGCTGGGGCAGGCGGAGGTGAAGACTTCCTGCTAAGCAATTCGATGAGATTTTTGTTCCAGGTCTGAAAAAAAAAAACCTGTCAAAAATTTTATTAGCAAGAATTAGTTGGGATGGGTATTCTTGCCTGGAGAATCCCAGGGACGGGGGAGCCTGGTGGGCTGCTGTCTATGGGGTCGCACAGAGTCAGACACGAGTGAAGTGACTTAGCAGCAGCAGCAGCAGCAGCTGGGATGGAGCAAAGGGAATTTTCACGGACACACTCCAAACTCAGTGATTTCACTCCTAGGTGGCTGCCTAGGAGAGCACATGTGTGGATGAGGCGTGGACTGCAGAAATGTCTGTGTTTCCAAACCTTGGAGGCAGCACAAGGGTCAACACTAGGAGATGGAATGAATGGACTGTGCTCTGAAGCGGGAGCCATGCTTCCCTGGAATGAAGGAGCAAGGGTTACAGAACCGGAGGCTGCTTGTCAGATGGTGACAGAGCGCGGGAAGAGCAAGTTGCAGGATAAGTGCAGATTGACACCCTCAGTACGAAGTTTAAAAAAGTGCAGAGAACTATATGTAACACAGGATGTTTATATGTGAAACATATAAAAATATAAAACATCAAAGGAAGATATAAAACTCAGGATCATGGTTTTCTTAGGGGAGAAGTAAGGAAATATGATCAGAGAGACAAGACGTTCACAGGGGTCTATTATAAAAGAATGGATATAATTATTTATTCATTAAAGAAAAACAGCTGCTTAAAAACACAGTCCACTGTCAGCGTGTACGATGCTGCCACTGTAATTTTATTCTTAAATTTTCTTCTATTAACTCTGTCTACTGTTTGTTTCATTTTTTATGTTTATCACGGCCAGAGTTTAAAGACTCCTATCATTCTATATGGTTTGTTAATTATAGAAAGCTTTTTTTCTTAAAAAAGCTGGATGGTAGGAACAAAGGTGTTTGCATTATTACTTTCCAATACCTTTTTATAAATCTGAAACATGTCATTAAAATGTACCAAGGCATTCATAAAATCATTATAAAAATGATTCAGAATACCTCTGCACACAAATTTAGTGATCTCACTAAACTTTTCTAAAGCTGGGATTCATGCTTCTCTTATCCCACTGGTTTCCTGGTTTTCTTTTTGGCCATACCTAGAGGCATGCAGGGTCTTACTTCCTCAGCCAGGGATTGAAACCGCACCTCTTGCACTGGAAGTAGAGTCCTAACCTCTGGACCACAAGGGAAGTCCTGGTTTCTTTGTTTTCTTGGAGTCAGTTATCATCCTGACTTTCTGGCCCCGTTCCCACCCGCTGGATCTGAGTACCATCGTGAATTTTTCGAATCTCTGCTAGGTGAGCCCATGAAAACAGCATGAAAATCATGGTCAGAACTATAATGGCAGCTTGAATGGCAGCTGGAGAGCTCCTTGCCCCTTGATATCTGGGTAGAAGTGCCTCAAAACCCTCATTCTCTGAGCTCGTGCAATCCCAAAGCTTCCCCACAGACATCTGTTGCCTCCTGTGGGGTGCAGGGGTGTAGGGCAGCTCTCTCTCTGGATTCTGAGTGCCCTCCCTTTCTCCTCCCTGCTTCCCTGAAACTCAGTCTTTCCTTGGTTCAAAACTATAACAATCCACTCGGACCAATCACTTCAAAGGCTCTCTTGGCCATTTCTTAGGACAAAGAAGGGTTTTACATCCCAACATGTAAACGTCCTTTAAAGGGTTGGCAGGGCTCTATTTGAAATGTCTGGAGGGGCATCTGTTGGTTTCCTTCCTCTTTACCCTGGGGCCACAATTTGTATTTTCTTTGGGAAACACCCCTACCTCACTTTAATGTTTCTGAACATGAAATTCATTATGGACCAAAGATCCCTGGGGAGAAGATTGGGCAGGTATTCTTATTCCCATTTCATAAAGAAGGAGAGTGAGATGGCAAGAGGTTTGCATATGGCGGTCAAGGTCAAATAGCTAATGTGTGCATGGTTTGGAGTCTGAACTCAGCTCTAACACCAAAGCTTGTGCTCACAGCTGCTATAAGAATATAATCATAATTATAATAACCTGGTACTATCAATTCCCAGACTATATCTCCATTTAAGACCTCTCTACTGAGCTCCAGATTTGTATAACCAGCTGCATGTTCAATAGCTCCACTTGAATATCTAAGAGGCATTTATAAGGGTTTAATAAAAATGCTATCCCATGTTGAGGGTCAGGAGGGGCAGCAGTGAAGAGATACCCCTCATCCAAGGTAAGAGAAACCCAAGTAAGATGGTAGGTGTTGCAAGAGGGCATCAGAGGGCAGACACACTGTTTGAGATAAGTACATTGGCAAATATATTTTAAGACAAATATCCATTAAAAAAAAAATCAGGATATAAGAAACCAGAGGGTCTTTAATTTCCTTAGTGATTAGGGAAATGCAAATTTAAATCAAACTGAAATACCACTTCACATCCACCAGAATGACTAACCTAAAAAGGTAGACCTATCAAGTTTTACTAAAGATGTGAGCAATTGGAGCTTTTAGTGTCTCAGATTGGAGTATAAAGTGGTACAACTACCTTGAAAAACTTTGGCTGTATCTATTGAAGCAAATATGTATACTCTTGGCTCCATAGAAAATTTACCAGCTGGATAAATAAGTTGTGGAATTTTACAGTAACACAATAGAACACTAGATAGACATGAAAATGAATGATTTACAACTATAGACAACAACAGAGATGAACCTCACAACACAGTGTTGGGTTTGAGAAGTCAGGCCTGGTGCAAACTGTGACTCCAGTCACATAAACCACAGAATAGTCTGTGCTGCTAGAAGTCAGGCTAGTGGTTGCCCTTACGGGAGGGGAGGCAATGACTAGGAGGCAGCATGGAAGGGCTTCTGGAGAGATGGTTTCGTTTTTTCATTTTTGTCTTATTTATTTAATTGGAGTATAGTTGCTTTACAGTTTTGTGTTGGTTTCTGCTGTACAATGAAGCGAATCAGCTTTATGTATGCATATATCACCTCCCTCTTGGACCTCCCTCCTACCCACCAAGCCCCTCCATCATCCTACCCCTCTAGATTATCAAGAGCAGAGCTCCCTGTGCTGTGCAGCAGGTTCCCACTGTCTCACACTTGGTGGTGTATATATGTCAATCCCAGTCTCCCATTTCATCCCATCCCCTCTTCCTTGTCCCCCTTGTCCATATGTCTGCATCTCTATTCCTACCCTGCAAATCGGTTCATCTGTGCCATTTTTCTAGATTCCATATATCTGCATTAATATGTGATGTTTCTCTCTTCCTGACTTGCTTCACTCTGTATGACAGCCTCTAGATACATCCAATCTCTACAAATGGCACAGTTCTGTTCCTCTTGTGGCTGAGTAATAATCCATTGTATACATGTACTACATCGTCCTTATCCATTCATCTGTCAATGGACATATAGTTTGTTTCCATGTCCTGGCTATTGGACATGGGGTGCATGTATATTTTTGAATTATGGTTTTCTCAGGGCATATGCCCCAGAGTGGAATTGCTGGGTAATAGCATAGTTCTATTTTTAGTTTTTTTTAAGGTATCTGTATACTGTTCTCCACAGTGGCTATATTAATATACATTCCCACCAAAAGTGCAAGAGAGTTCCCTTTTCTCCACACTCTCTCCAGCATTTATTTTTTGTCGATTTTTTAATGATGGCCATTCTGACCAGTGTGAGGTGATACCTCATTGTGGCTTTGGTCTGCGTTTCTCTGATAATTAGCAATGTTGAGCATCTTTTCGTATGCCTCTTGGCCATCTGTATGTCTTCCTTGCAGAAATATCTGTTTAGGTCTTCTGCCCATTTTTTAATTGGGTCATTTGGGGTTTTTCCCCTGATATTGAGCTACATGAGCTATTTGTATATTTGGAGATTAATCCCTTGTTGTTTGCTTCATTTGCAAATATTCTCTCCCATTCTGTGGGTCTTTCTGTCTTGTTTATGATTTCCTTTGCTGGGCAAAAACTTTTAATTAGGTCCCATTTGTTTATTTTTGTTTTTGTTTTCATTACCGTAGGAGGTGAGTCAAAAAAGATCTTGCTTTGATTTCTGTCAAAGAATGTTCTTCCTATGTTTTCCTCTAAGAGCTTCATATTGTGTGGTCTTATGTTTAGGTCTTTAAATCCATTTTGAGTTTATTTTTGTATATGTTGTTAGGAAGTATTCTAATTTAATTCTTTTACATGTAACTGTCCAGTTTTGCCAGCACTACTTATTGAGGAGCGTGTCTTTTCTCCATTGTATATTCTTGCCTCCTTTATCGTCGATTAGGTGCCCATACGGGCATAGGTTTACCTCTGGGCTTTCTACCCTGTTCCCTTGACTATGTTTCTGTTTCTGTTCCAGTTTCATACAGTCTTGATTACTGTAGCTTGGTAATATAGTCCAAAGTTAAGAAGCTTGATTCCTCCAGCTCCATTTTTCTTTCTCAAGTTTACTTTGGCTATATGGAGTCTTTTGTGTTTCCATACAAACTGTAAAATTTTTGTTCTAATTCTGTGGGAGAAAAAATGCCATTGATAATTTGATAGGGATTGCATTGAATCTGTAGATTGCTTTGGTTAGTATAGACAGTTTCACAATAATGATTCTTCCAATCCAAGAACATGATATATCTATCTCCATCTGTTTGTGTCATCTTTAATTTCTTTCATCATTATCTATGGTCAACTTCTGATGGCCAGCCACTACACTCATCTTCAAGACTCTCTTGTCTCCTTTGCAAAACTTCTTAAATCACCACTGCACTGTACGTTTGTTAGCAGTTCCTGGGCTAAATGCATTGTTGATGTTGAGAGTTGTTTCCGCTGCTTTACGACTTATTTTGAACTCAAATAAAGTGCTTAAATTTGATTTTTATCTAAATCATTTCTATAGTCTAAAATAAGTTTAAAATAAGCAGCAAGCAATGTCATTAGCAGAAAAAATAAATAAACATGAAGCGAGAAATGCACGTTAAAGTGATGTATAACATAGCCACATTTATTTAAGAATGTATTCCAATACCAAAAGGCAAATTTTAACGATGCAAAACTTTAATTACTTCTGCACCAACCTAACCTCATGTGAAGAGTTGACTCATTGGAAAAGACTTTAATGCTGGAAGGGATTGAGGGCAGGAGAAGAAGGGGACGGCAGAGGATGAGATGGCTGGATGGCATCATTGACTCAATGGACGTCAATCTGAGTGAACTCCGGGGGTTGGTGATGGACGGGAGGCCTGGGGTGCTGCGATTCATGGGGTTGCAAAGAGTCGGACGTGACTGAGCGACTGAACTGAACTGAACTGAATATTACAGTGAGCATATAATGAGGCTCACAATCTACTGGAAGCTGAATCTTCTGCATCTTGGACCCGGTTACTTCTAAGCAGTTTAAGTCATTTCCTTGACAGCTAGATCATTCTTTTCAAGGTTGTGCCCTGCCCCTTCCCGCCTGTCTCGTTGCTGCCACTGCCTTCTTCTACCCACATCTTCCTATTCCTTCAGCGCCCTCTCACCACTGCCTCTTCATGGCTTCGGGATGTGTCAGATGCCCCAGGAGTGCTGAGGGCCAAGATGTTGTGATAATGAGGGGAACACAAATCAGAAAAAGGAAGGGCGGCTCCTGTCTGTGCCAAGTTGCCCTTCCCCAGGATGCAGGAGAAGAGCAGTCGCCCTCATGTTATTTCTCAGCAGAAGATTGTCAAGGTCATGGAATCCTTTAAAGCGTGATGCTCTCTGCAGGCGGTACTGTCTCTGAGAGGGCCCAGCCCTCACCTTGAATAAAGGCTCCTTGTCTTTGTGTAGGATGAGGGAGTCCAGCTTTCACTGCCTGCTCTCTCTTGAGGTCAGGTAGACACTGCCTGAGGGTTGAGATCAGGCCAGCCTCAGTTCTAAGACCTGAATGCTGAGGAAACAATTGTAAACCTCACTACTTCTCAGGCCTTCTGCACTTTAGGGCAGCCTCCCTGGTGGCTTAGCAGTAAAGAATCTGCCTGCAATGCAGGAGACCACCTGCATTGCAGGAGACATGGGTTAGATGTCTGGTTCAGGAAGATTCCCTGGAGAAGGAAATGGCAATCCACTCCAGTATTCTGGCTTGAGAAATCCCATGGACAGGGGAACCTGGCAGGCTAGAGTCCTCAGGGTTGCAAGAGTCAGACTTAGCGACTAAACCATCAGCACCGCCACCCCTTTGGGCTGTTGTGTGGGGCTCTGAAAGGTCCCTTTCTAGGCACAAATTATAGATTCTCATTCTTCATGCTTTCTTCTTTAGGTTATTAATCGTTTAAGTGTAACATGTATTACCTTCTTTGTTTCAAACATTCTGCTAAGTATTTCACACAAGTCACCTATTTGAAGCTCACAAAAATCACGTGGAGTAGATTTCCAGTTACCCCATTTTACAGACAAGGAAACTGAGGCTCATAAATTATATGAAAGTCTTTAGTCCTTAAAACTCCATGAAACTGTTGTATTCTTATGCCCATTCTACGTAAAATCAATTGCCCAGATTATCAGTTCCAGTAAAAGCTGCTTGAACAGGATATAGTGTTAACACACAGGACAGATGATGGAAATATTCACTCATTTATTCCATAAATTTATTCCTCAGTTGTTCATAGAATTCCTACTATAGGCCAGCCATTCATCTAGACAGCAGTAAACAGACAAAACTCTGCACCCTTACCAAGTTTATGTAGAGGTGGGGTATTGACAGACCATAAGCAATCAACATGACCATTAAGTGAATTATATAGTGTGTTAAAAGATCCAGGCCACCCCTAAGATTTGAAGCAAGAGTACAAATGGTGGTCCAGACCAGGGGGCTAAAGATTTTTTGATCAAGCTATATGAATATGGTCTAGCCTTATCCCTTGACAAAGACACCATCATAACAACCTGGAAGGCCAGCTGGAGAGTGGGAGGGGAGAATGAACAGGCAGACAGACTCATAAAGGAAGAGGAAGACCAGGAGGGAAGAGAGGGCAGTGGCCAGGGTGAGGCAGCTCACTGCTCAGGTGAGTTGTAAACCTCAGCATGGCCCTCGCCCTGGCAACGTGAGTCAGTGACTCCATGCCCCCAGCCATGTCAGCTATGTAAGGAGGTCCCACCCCTGAGGGCCCATCCCAGTGGGCACTGTTCACTAAAAGGTGAACAGCACATGGACAAGGGCTGGACTGGGTAGTCCACCTGTAGCACTCCCACTTAATCAACGCCAGTTCCTCCCCTGGAGCTCAGTCCCACCATGGGGGTGGGATCAAAGGACCTTGTCCTGGCCAATACTTCCTTCAGAATCATGGTCCATACTCATGTCCTTCCTTGATGGCCCTGCTTTGCACTCCACCCATCGCAGCTGTGCTTGAGGGTATTTAATCTGCCTCTCATGTGGATGTTGTGGTGAGGTGGGGCTCAAGGTTGATCCCTGGCAGAGGAAGGACAGAGTCCTCCAGCCTGGTGAGGATACATGCTGCCACAGGCGAAGGGAGGTGTGGCCAAGCAAGGAGCATCTGTTCTCCCAAATCACCCAATCAGTACCAACAGACGATGAAAGAACCAAGAGTGGTGCGACTAGCTGGAGACCAGGATGTGCCTGCAGGAGAAGGGCGGAGAGACCCTGGGTGGAGTCAGCAGCAGCTTCTGGGTGCACTGTTATGGCAGAAGCGGAGCTCATGAGATTGCTGCGGGCACAGATGTACCGCTGTTCTCTTGCCCGGGTACCCCTCTGCCCTCTGTGCTCTGATGGAGGGAAGGAGGCTGGCTGCCAGTGTGCCTGCTTTGGGCCAGCTGGGCACCATTCCACTGGTGAGGTGGTCATTTGGTTCCCTGTCTGAGAAATAAGGGCTCTGAGGTGCTGCAAAGTCAAGAAATTCTCCAAGCTGCACCGGCAGCCCCTAGCAGCTCTAGGATGCAAGCCTGTGATTTACATCTGCGTTCAGTCGGGGACAAAGCCGTCTCTCCCCACGGTGCTCCGGGTCCTTGTCCCGACACAGGTCCTGCATACTTTTGGCTTCCTTTTTCTGGAGAAATTTCACATCCTTGTGAAATGATACAATTTGTCGGATATGATTAGACTGCGTTGCTTACTCTAAAGACTATGAATGTGAGCACCGAGGAAGGCATGGCTAGGGCATCAGGCAGAGGCACCTGGGGACTCCTACCATTCTCCTTTCCCACCTTTCTGCCTGTGCCGCCTCCTAGCAGAGTCCTGAGAGCTGGTCCTCAAGCCCAGTAATGCCTGCATCCTCCACCCTCAGACACCCCTCCCACCACCAAAAAAAGAAACCATCCCTATGGACTATTCTAAGCAGGAAGCCGAGTTTTCAGTTCACTGGAAAACAGGAAATGCCTTCAAGGGCCTGAAGTCTTTTTATTCCCTGCGCCTTCATGCAGGGTCTACCTCCCAAGCCAGCTGCTGAGGACGACGCCCTGAAGTAATGTTAGTTGCTCAGTCATGTCCAGCTCTTTGCGACCCCATGGATGGCAGCCTGCCAGGCTTCTCTATCCGTGGGATTCTCCAGGCAAGAATACTGGAGTGGGTTGCCATTCCCTTCTCCAGGGATCGAACCTGAGTCTCCTGCATTGCAGGCAGATTCTTTGCCATCTGAGCCTCCAGGGAAGCCCTAAAAGCAAGGTCACCTTAAACCCCATCCCCAAAAATGCGATCCTTGGTGCTACTCGGAAGCTCTCTCTACTCCTGGAACCAGAGCTGACTTCTCCCATTGCTCAGGACAGTGGACATTCTGAGTCAGGTGATAGAGATGTCGTGGGAAGCACCACGGAGACTCATCAGCTTTGCAAGGGGCAAATACTGACCTGGGATGGTGTTCTCAGCTCAGCCAAAGACTGACCTCTCACACCCACCAGATGGAACTCTTAAACTCCATCAGAGATAAGCTGACCCCAACAAAGCCTGACTTCCTAGCCCTTCCTAAGTTGACTTGCCCATCCTGCTCCAGATTGACTCTCTAACCTTGACTTATCAGAAACTAGCCTTTGTACTCACCACAGCCAAGCTTTCTAACCCCGAGCACAGACCTAACTCAAATGTTGGCCCACCTCGTCATCCATTCACAGTCATCACTGAGCTTCTGTGGATTGCCATGTGCTGTGAGCCCAGCCCAGTCCTCACAGACGTACAGCCTGGGGGAGGGATGCACCCCACAACAACTTTAATCAGATTGTGGGTGGGGGAGAAGGGAGGCTTATCTGAAACCCCAGCACTGTCTCCAGTTTGCCGGATCTTCCTCTGCAGTGGGCCAATGTGCCTAGATGGTGTCGAAGATTCCAGTCCTCAAGGCACATGCCCGTGGTGGAAGCCTAGACCACCCTGGGTGTCCAGGACGTGAGGCATCATCACTAGCATTAGTGTTACTCTTGGGATTGGGAAAGTCAGCCTCAGGAACATGTCAAAGCTATCAGGCACTTTCCCTTCTACCTGCTAGATGAGAGCCAAGGAATCCCTCCTCCATTTGAACATCTGCTTCCACTATAGACTGTGTGGCCCTGACTGGATGCCTGCCTCAGCTTTTCTGTCTGTAAAACAAGCTGTGATACTACCAGAAACTTTGGAGGCAGACCGAAGGGTCTGTATGAACATGTGGTGATTCAGATAGAAGCCTTTTCACTGATTGGAAAACAAGGATTCTAGCCGTCTGTGTTAACCTAAATGTTAATAGGAAATAGGATGATTTGTGAGTAGGAACCCAGGGCCTAGCACAGTTTGATTTCCCCAAAGGGCACTGGGTTGGGAGAGGGGGTAGAATGAGGATGCTTACAGAGGGAACAGACTATTACCTAAAAACTTATCCCCACCTGCCAGCAGATCCCTCATGCAGTGCTCGCTGCCTGAAAGCCTGCTATGAAGGAGCAACATCAAGAGCAGACACTATGCGCCCATCACTTGCACATCACCTGTGCCTGGCCACCTGCACGGGGCCCACCTCCTTTACTAGCCCTCTTCCTTACATCAGCGGAGAGCAGGAGCCTGTAAGAAGAGCAGACGCTCCCTGGGAGGGTCAAACCAGAGCAGCTGAAGGCATCGGGCCTAGAGTAGCAGCACCAAAGGGAGGGCTGTGGACTCCTGGGGGTCTCCAAGACTGTTTTGTGGAAGTTGTTAGTTATCTCTTGCTTGTCATGAATTACCCTAAATCTCAGCAGCTTAAAACAACAAACATTTATTACCTTACAGTAGCTCACAATAAGTCAGGGATCTGGGCATGATTTAGCTGGATGCCTCCCATCCAGGTCTCACAGGCTCTGGTCAAGGTGGCAGCTGGGGCTGCAGTCTCATCTGACAGCCCAGCTGGGGGTGGACCTATCTCCAAGCTCAAGGCCATGGTTGTTGGAAGGATTTAGTTTGTTATCAGGGGCCTCAGTTCTTCACCGAATTTTGTCCAGAGGTCTCTCTCTGTTCCTTGCCAGATGGGGCTTTCTATCCTGCAGCTTAGAGCTGACTTGCCTGAGAGCAAAGGACGAGAGAGGCCTCCTCAGGATAGAAACCACAGTCTTTCTGTGTCTTAATCTTTCGAGTGAGGTGCCATCACATTTTGCCATACCTCTTGTACCACTCACTTCCTTGGAGGTGAATCATCAGATCTAGCCTGCACCCAAGGGGAGGGATTGCACAGGGTATGAAGATCAAGATGTGGGGAGGATGCCCTGGGAGACACTTTAGAGGCTGCCAAACACAGGGCATCCACAAAGAATCTCTTTCCAGCTACCTATCTCTGGGATACTTGGCTTTCTTCTTATGCTTCAACCAAAACGTGTCATAAGAAATTTCATGCAGGAGCACATATCCAGCTGTCCCATATTAAGCTCACAGTAGAGAGACTCGTCGGAGAAGGCAATGGCACCCCACTCCAGTACTCTTGCCTGGAAAATCCCATGGACGGAGGAGCCTGGTAGGCTGCAGTCCATGGGGTCACAAAGAGTCGGACACAACTGAGCAACTTCACTTTCACTTTTCACTTTCATGCATTGGAGAAGGAAATGGCAACACACTCCAGTGTTCTTGCCAGGAGAATCCCAGAGACGGGGGAGCCTGGTGGGCTGCCTTCTATGGGGTCACACAGAGGTAGACACGACTGACGAGACTTAGCAGCAGCAGCAGAGAGACTCATGGGGCCTCCCTGGTGGCTCAGTGGTTTAAAAACCTGCCTGCCAATGCAAGAGACAAGGGTTCAATCTCTGTGTCAGAAAGATCCACTGGAGAAGGAAAGGGCAACCCACTTCAGTGTTCTTGCCTAGGAAATTCCATGGACAGAGGAGCCTGGCAAACTACAGTCAATGGGGTTACAAAAGAGCTGGATACAACTACGTAACTAAAACAACAACAGAGAGATTTGTACAAATAGAAAACAATGCCACTATACTGATAGATATAAGACACATTAATAAAAGTTCTTTGGGGTCCTTATAATTTTTAAGAGTATAAAAAGGATATGAGATCAAAAAGTTTGAGAACTACAGCGCTAGGATATTTCTCAAGGAGGCTGCCCTGGGTGGGGAGGGCGTGGAGGACGCACTGTGAGAAACCTTTCAGCCAAACACCATCAGAGGCCTGGACACCTGAAAAAGGGGTGGTTAAAGACAGCAAGTGAGAGGAAGGGCCTCCGTCTCACTCACTTTCTTTACAGTTCTGCACACAATATGTCTCTGAGAGTTTGCCCTTTCTGCCTCTGTGTGCAGAGACAGGTTCCCTGTGCACAAGCATTAGTCCACATGGGCACATGTATGTGTGTGTGTGCACATGGGCAGATCTGGGGGAATGTGTGTAAAAGCTGCTGTGTGTGTGCATATAGCTGCATGCATGGGCCTGTTTAAGCAGAGGTGTTCCTGGGGCCCCTGGGAGTGGACAGGGCCTGGCCAGCAGGCCTGAGGTCACCCTGCAAAAGGAGAAGGGTGGGCAGAAGGCTGGGGGGCACGACCACCACCACCGCAGCTGTACGTCCCTGGAACGCCCTCTGCCCTCAGCCTCTGCTTTCAGCACGACTCTCAAATATTTTCATCTTCTATGGGAACTTCCTGGTCAGCTTCCTGTTGTTCTTGGAATTTTCTTTTTCAGTTTTTTTTTTTTTAAATCATAATTCTTTAATCTGCCTTTTTACTTTGCTTGGAGAGGGCTTGTGGCCTCAGTTACCTCTGAGAATGGGAGAAAATATCCTGCCAGGGCAGAGCAGGTGCTTGGCTGGAGTTAGAGGCGCCCAGGAATTGGGCCCGAGGAATCAGCTTCTCTTTCCATCAAGATAAATGAATCCTTCTAACCCTCCTCTCACCCTTGTTAGTTTTGTAGAAGGTGTTCAGGGCCAGGGCAGTGGGAGGGAAGGAGGGCTGAGGGGAGTGGAATCAGCCTCCCCTAGATTTGTCTCTTGGGCACAAGGATCAAGTTGAGCTAATTATTTTGACTTTTTGCAACCCCATGGACTGTAGCCCACCAGGCTCCTCTGTCCATGGGATTCTCCAGGCAAGAATACTGGAGTGGGTTGCCATGCCCTCCTCCAGGGGATCTTCCCAACCAGGGATCAAACCCAGGTCTCCCACATTATAGGTGGATTCTTTACCACCTAAGCCACCAGGGAAGCCCAAGAATACTGGAGTGGGTAGCCTATCCCTTCTCCAGGGGATCTTCCCAACCCAGGAATCAAACCAGGGTCTCGTGCATTGCAGGCTGATTCTTTACCAGCCGAGCTACCCGGGAAGCTCTAAGAAACTTAAGACGTGAGAGAAGCTCTAAAAACAGAACAGAGGTAACTGTTTTGTGAGGAGATTTACATTTGCAAAGAAAAGCTGCCTTTGTGAGGGTGTCCCTCTCAGGACTCAGAAGAGAGCTTCTACTGAGGAAAGTTTCGCCACCTGAGAGACAGACTTAGTTTTCCTTACGTTTCCCCCTCTCACCCTCCAGGGCTGCCTCCACCCCCTAGCAGCCCCAGGCCCCTATCCCTGGCCTTAACTCAGGGTGGTATAGAAGCCTCTTGCAGTTTTGCGGGGCTCTTTCTGACGGAACCGGCATAATTAAAGCTGTGTTTTTTCCTCCTGTCAATCTGTCTTACGTCAATGTCATTCTTAGACGAGTCACAGAGCCCAGAAGGGCAGAAGGGAGAAGAGTCCCTCCCCTGCAGCCTCGGGGCAGACTTCTCTGGGGGCCAGGGAGGGCCCTGCAAGGGCAGGGTTCCCAGTGACTCAGCAGTTCTGCCTTCCACCTGCCTCTCCCACCACCTCCGAAGCTGCAGGAGGGAATGCAGCTGACAGAGAATTCAGGCAGCTGCCAGGGCAACCTCAGCCTGGCCCAGCAAGGCCCCAGCCTCATGCCCAGGTGGCGCCTCTACACGGGCTGGTGCCTGTTCCCTGGCTGGCCCTCTGTTCACGCCCGTCATTTCCCAGCCACCCTCCACTGCATCAGGGTCTTGTTTTAAGTTGCCCTCAAAGGGCCCCTGGGAAGCCTTCCCTGGCACTCCTAGGCCAAGGGAGCAGCTTTGTCCACAATGCACCTGTTCCTCAGGGACCCCCTCCTCGGGACCCCCATTACCTGCCCCAGGCCCATTCCGGGGGTTGAGCTCTTGTGCTCTGCCGCCCTGGATCTCCCGTGTGCTCCATCGGGTCTCCAGAGGCCCAGCGGCCCTCCCCAGGCCTGCTCTCCCAGCACAGCGCCCTGGGTTCCGAACCTATTCCTTTTATCTCCCTAGTTTTCCTCTAGATGTTCCCAGGGCAGGTTCCAGCCTGGTTTTCTCGCTGTTACTTGCCCAAGCTGTAACTTGCCAAGTTGTGAGCTGGCACAACTGGTCCTGACTAAGGATTTGTTTTTCTTATTGTTATTTACTCTCCCATTGCATTGATTCAACAAACTTGCCTGTATTTAACTGATAATAGCTGACGTACGCCCCTCTACAATCCCAAACAGAGAGATGACTGTTTTAGCTGGAGACAAAACCTAACTGAAAGGAATACACCTGACTGTGGGATTCCAAAGAAAGGCAATGCCAAAGAATGCTCAAACTACCGCACAATTGCACTCATCTCACATGCTAGTAAAGTAATGCTCAAAATTCTCCAAGCCAGACTTCAGCAATATGTGAACCGTGAACTCCCTGATGTTCAAGCTGGTTTTAGAAAAGGCAGAGGAACCAGAGATCAAATTGCCAACATCCGCTGGATCATGGAAAAAGCAAGAGAGTTCCAGAAAAACATCTATTTCTGCTTTATTGACTATGCCAAAGCCTTTGACTGTGTGGATCACAGTAAACTGTGGAAAATTCTGAAAGAGATGGGAATACCAGACCACCTGACCTGCCTCTTGAGAAATCTGTATGCAGGTCAGGAAGCAACAGTTAGAACTGGACATGGAACAACAGACTGGTTCCAAATAGGAAAAGGAGTACGTCAAGGCTGTATATTGTCACCCTGCTTATTTAACTTATATGCAGAGTACATCATGAGAAATGCTGGACTGGAAGAAACACAAGCTGGAATCAAGATTGCTGGGAGAAATATCAATAATCTCAGATATGCAGATGACACCACCCTTATGGCAGAAAGTGAGGAGGAGCTAAAAAGCCTCTTGTGAAAGTGAAAGAGGAGAGTGGAAAAGTTGGCTTAAAGCTCAACATTCAGAAAACGAAGATCATGGCATCTGGCCCCATCACTTCATGGGAAATAGATGGGGAAACAGTAGAAACAGTGTCAGACTTTGTTTTTTTGGGCTCCAAAATCACTGCAGATGGTGACTGCAGCCATGAAATTAAAAGGCGCTTACTCCTTGGAAGAAAAGTTATGACCAACCTAGATAGTATATTCAAAAGCAGAGACATTACTTTGCCGACTAAGGTCCGTCTAGTCAAGGCTATGGTTTTTCCTGTGGTCATGTATGGATGTGAGAGTTGGACTGTGAAGAAGGCTGAACGCCGAAGAATTGATGCTTTTGAACTGTGGTGTTGGAGAAGACTCTTGAGAGTCCCTTGGACTGCAAGGAGATCCAACCAGTCCATTCTGAGGGAGATCAACCCTGGGATTTCTTTGGAAGGAATGATGCTAAAACTGAAGCTCCAGTACTTTGGCCACCTCATGCGAAGAGTTGACTCATTGGAAAAGACCCTGATGCTGGGAGGGATTGGGGGCAGGAGGAGAAGGAGACGACCGAGGATGAGATGGCTGGATGGTATCACGGACTCGATGGACGTGAGTCTGAGTGAACTCCGGGAGTTGGTGATGGACAGGGAGGCCTGGCGTGCTGCGATCCATGGGGTCGCAAAGAGTCGGACACGACTGCGCGACTGAACTGAACTGAACTGTGGGATTTCAGGCCCCTTGGAGGAGAGGGGTTGGTGTGCAGGGGCTGCCTCTTTCACCCCTGCTTAACTATGAGATATCAAAGCCAGGCCACTCCAATTTTCTTGCCTGCCTAGAAAGGGAAACCTGCCCTCTCCACCAGTTAGTGACCCAAGAGGATCCCACACAAATTGTTGTTTCCAAGTATCATTCAAGTAAAAATGTCGATTCTCAGGTTCCACCCCTCAACCTGTGAAGTCAGAGCTGAGGGTTTTCAAGGTGGTCTGGTGCACAACCAGGGCTGTGAAACTGCCCTCCTTCGACAGGGTGTCCTGGTTTCTAGCTGGGTGACTGCTGTGGAAGTCACCCCATACATGCTCAAAGAACTGAATGAAAGGCAGGGAGGTACAATGCAAGGGGTGCGTGTTCTGAGCTCTGCGCCTTTCTATGGGACACTGGGCATGTTTCTTACATTGGCCAAGTGGAGACACTTACCCCCGCCTCGCAGAATTGCTAGGAAGGCAGAGATGCCAAACGTTCCTAGGATGGTCCCTCACAGGACACAGCGGCGTCCCCGAGGACAGAGCACAAATAGAAACCTCTTGGCCTGCCTTCAGGACCTAGGGAGGACCAGCATCCGCCGTTTCTTAGCACCTTCCCTCCCCAACTCTGGCCTGAGAGAGATCCTTGTAACTGTTATTTATGTAACCCACCAAGACTGCTCCTCTAGGCCCATCCCCAGCAAACAGCTTTCCTGGAATCTATTGTTGTGTGCAGGGGTAAGAGGACAGGACCCCACTTGCTGGGGAAACCATCCCCTCTAGAGCTTGTCTTTGCCCAGGATGTCCAAAAACAGCCAGCCCAGACACTTTTGCCCCTGAGGCTGCTGCCCTCTGAAGCCACTGCACCCTGTAGAGGTGGTCTGGGCTGGGAGCCTGGGACCCACACCCACCTCAAGGGGCTTTCTCTTCCTCCCTACTGTCCCCTTCCTGACCCACTGAGGGGGGGTCCCCCCAGACCAGCTCAACTTCTGTCATCTACCTTCATTTGTACGGATAAAGCTCTCACCCACTCAGGCTTCCAACCTCCCAAGCCACGGAGCCAAGATAGAAGTCTAAAATGTTTTTTCTTAGGAATTCCCTCGTGGTCCAATGGTTAAGACTCCATGCTTCCACTTCATGGGACATGGGTTCAATCCCTGCTCAATAATTATGATCCTGCATGCCGCATGGTGATGCCAGGTAAACTAAATAAATTAATTAAAAGGTATACTGAAGGTGAAAGTCGCTCAGTTGTGTCCAACTCTTTGCGACCCCAGGGGCTATACAGTCCATGGAATTCCCAGGCAAGGATACTGAAGTGGGTAGCCTTTCCCTTCTCCAGGGGATCTTCCCAACTCAGGGATTGAACCCAGGTCTCCCACATTGCAGGTGGATTCTTTACCAGCTGAGCCACAAAGGAAGCCCAAGAATACTGGAGTGGGTAGCCTATCCCTTTTCCGTACTAAAACTATTTTAAAAAATAAAATGCTTTCTTTTCTTCTAGTCCTCCCTAAGACTAAGCCCTGCTTACCTCAGCCATCACCAGAGTCCTCAAACCTGCTTTATTTACAACCGGGCCCAGCTTCATCCAGTCCTCTGCTAATCCTTCCTTCTGCAGCCCACCCATCGGACCTCCACACCTCAGCCCCACCTTAGAAACCTCCACTATGCTCTCAACCTCTCTACCTTTAGTTCTTCCCAGAATGCTGCCTGGCCCCTGCAGCTCTCTCAGGTGGACGCAGGCTTCCTCCAGTCTAGAACGGGGGTAGGTGTTTTCCTTGCCCTCCACTGACATTCCCAAGCCTTTTTATTCCTTCCTTCAAAATCTCAGCTTCTCTGACAGTGAATTCATCTTCACATAGTATCTGCCACCATTGTCCTTCTGCAGACCACCCAGCTCTTCCCCTTATTCACTGAAGATTCTTACTCCTGGCTGTTTCTCATACCTGCTCTCATTCTAAGAGGTTTTAATATCCATGTGGCCACCACATCTAACACGCTGACCTCCTCATTCCCTGTCCCCCTTTCCTCTAACTCCAACTTGCTTCCACTCGAGCTCAGCCACTACCCCCACCGTTACGGTCACCCCCTTCCTATGCAATACCAGCAACTACAGCACTTCTGAAATTCAACTGCAAGCCTCACACCCTCACCATAACCTTCTAGCCTAAGTCCACCTACTCTTATATCCCCTCAAGGGGTCTTTGACTCCCAATCCACTGACCCCATCATTTCTCCATTATTGTTCTTCTGTTGTCTTCACATTCCTCTCTTCCTGGCTTAGATTCTTGTCTAGCAAAATCCCAAACTTGGTTAAATTCACAGTGTCACTGAGCTTACCCCTGGGCAGCTAAAAATTGGTTGAGAAAAATCATAGACGCTCAAAGAAAAAGTGAAAGTGTTAGTTGCTCAGTCATGTCCGACTCTTTGTGACCCCATGGACTGTAGCCCATCAGGCCCCTCTGTCCATGGAATTCTCCAGGCAAGAATACTGGGGTGGGTAGTCATTCCTTTCTCTAGGCAATCTTTCCTTTTCCAAAGGATCTTCCCAACAATCTGGGTCTCCTGCGTTGCACATGGATTCTTTACTGTCTGAGCCACCAGGGAAGCCTCACAGGTTTCTCTTTATTTCATGACCGCAAACACAGTAGACATTTAACTCTTCCTGGAAGTCTTCGGATGGTTTGCTCTCTCACTCCAGAAGATGATTCCCCTCTCACCAAACCCCTGACAACTTCTTGCCATTCTACCACTTACTTTGCCTTATGCTTCACGGAGAATACAAAAGCCTTCAGTCCCAGAATCCCTTATCTTTCCACCTTCAAATCCACCATGGAAAAGACAACTAGGCCAGTTTGTATAGATTTCATTTGGGGGACAGTCTGGATTTGTTTCTGGTTTAACAACAAGTCTATAGCTTCCATATTAAATATAATGATTCCCATAGGTTTTTGAAAGCTGTCTCTATTCATATTACTTTCTAATAGCTGTTTGTTATGAGGTCTAGTTTGTTTGTTTGTTTTCCCAGGAGTGAGTGTTGAATTTGTTAAATATGTTTCCTATATTGACTGATAGAACTATGGTATATAGTGACCATAGACAAATGAAAAAGAAATAACTGTAAATCACTGGGACTTGAGTAATTTGTTGCACAGCACTATCACAGCAAAATCTGACTAATGTCTTGGTGAAATAGATCAGGTAGTTTTTCTTTTCTTTCTGTTGTCTGAAACAAGTTGTGTTTTCTTATCTTTGAAACAAAGCTTCATTATAAAGCCACCTTAGGCTGGTATCTTTTGAGAGAAGGAGGCTTTGGTTACTGATTTACCTTCTTTCAGTCTCATGGCTTATTTATTTATTTTTAAAATGTTCTTCATGAATCAATTATATCATTTATTTTGTTTTAGAAATGTATTTAAATTTTCAAATTTTCGCATTTTCTAGTCTTTCTAATACGGGCACTTAGTGCCATGAATTTCCCTCAAAGCGATATTTCCACTGCATCACAAATTTTGATATCTGGGTTTCTATTTTCTTTGAGTTGAAAATATTTTAAAATTTCCCTTGAGATTTCTTCTTTCACTCCTGTGTTATTTAAAGGTGTATTGTTTACTCTCTATGTATTTGGGGATTTTCCAGTTTTCTTTCTGTTGTTGATTTCTAGTTTACTTCCATTGTGGTGTGAGAAGAGACATTACATGATTTCCGTTCTTTTCAGTTTGGTGGTGGCGGTTTAGTCACTCAGTCGTGTCCAACTCTTGCGACCCCATGGGCCAGGCTCCTCTGTCTGTGGAGATTCTCCAGGCAAGTATACTGGAGTGGGTTCCCATTTCCTTCTCCAGGGGATCTTCCCGACCCAGGAATTGAACCCAGCTCTCCTGCTTTGCAGGCAGATTCTGAAAGGTTGTTGCTGAGCCATGAAAAATGCCTTTCAATTTGTTAAGTTGTGCTTTATGATGCGGAACATGATCCACTTTAGTGAATGTTCCATGTGCGCTTGAAAAGACTGCACATTCTGTTGTTGGATAAAGTACACTATAGATGTCAATTAACATCCAGTTAATTGATGGTGTTGTTGAGATTAATTACATTCTTACTGATTTTCTGCCTGCTGTTGTGTCCATTTCTGATAGAGGGATGTCAAAATCTTCAACTACCATACAGGAGTCCCCCATTTCTCTTTTCCATTCTATTAATTTTTGCCTTACATCATTTGTTGCTCTGTTTTTAGATGCATACATAATAAGGATTGTTATTTATGTTTTCTTAGCTGACCACTCTATCATTATGTAATGCGCTTCCTAATCCCTGATAACTTTCCTTGCTTTGACGTGTGCTCTGTCTGAACTTAATACAGCTACTCCTGTTGCTTCTGATTAGTATTAGCATAGTATATTTTTCTCCATTCATTTATTATTAATCTATATGTATCACTGTATTTTTAAATGGATTTCTTTTGGACAACATAGAGTTGATTCATATTGTTTTGATCTGCTCTGACAATCTGTTTTAATTGATGCATTTATATCATTAATGTTCAAAGTGAATACTGATTAGTTGGCTTAACAGCTATTGTTACTATTTTCTGTTTGTTGCCTTTGTTCCCATTTTTGTCTGCTATTCATTTTCTACCTTTTGTGCTTTTAATTGAGCATTTTATATTAATTTATTTTCTCTCCTTTTATACCATGTCCTTTTGTGTATGTGTGCTTTTTTTTACTTGTTACCCTAGAGTTTGCAATACATTAATACATTTAAATAATTGTGCACTTTTTACATAACACTACACTGCTCCAGAAGTAATATGAGAACCATATTTTAACAAAGTAGTCCTATTTCCTCCTCCCCATTCCTTGTATCATTGCTGTTATTCATTTCATATATTAATATCTATAATACGTGCATGCTAAGTCACTTCAGTCCTGTCTGACTCTTTGCAACTCTCTGGACCGTAGCCCACCAGGCTTCCTGTCCGTGGGATTCTCCAGGCAGGAATACTGGAGTGTGTCCCCATGCCCTACCTTAGGATATTATACATTTGTTGTTGTTGCTTAGTCGCTCAGTGGTGTCCAACTCTTTGCAACCCCATGGACGGCAGCACGCCAGGCTTCCCTGTCCACCATCTCCCAGATGCTCAAACTCATGTCCATTGAGTCGGTGATGGCATCCAACCATCTCATCCTCTGTCATCCCCTTCTCCTCCTGCCCTCAATCTTTCCCAGCATCAGGGTAATTTTCCAACAAGCTGGCTCTTCACATCAGGTGGCCAGAATACTGGAGCTTCAACTTCAGCATCAGTCCTTCCAATGAATATTCAGGGTTGATTTCCTTTAAGATTTGTTGGTTTGATCTCCTTGCAGTCTAAGGGACTCTCAAGAGTCTTCTCCACACCACAGTTCAGTGTTACACATATGTATATATATAATTGCTTTTATTTTTAACAAAGTGTTATCTGTTAGTTTCGTTAACAATGGGAAAAAATAGAAGCTTTTAAATATTTTACTTTCACTTATCCCTTCTTCAGTGTACTTCCATTATGTAAATCAGAGTTTCTAACCTTTACATTTTTCTCTATTATTTACAATGAAAACCTGGTTGAACTCTTGGAGGTAAAATTTATAAAACCATGAGACCATCCCATGACTGAGTCCCCCTGGATTTTTTAAACCTCATATCTGTCTGCAGAGCCTCTAGCAATTAGTTAGTTACAGTTTTCCTACTCCAGTGTTGGGTCGCACAGTGTTGGCTTTCTATTCTTAAGTCTTTATTCTGGTCAGCAGAGATTCCCTGTATTCACCTGTCCATCCCTAATCTGTTTGCATTGATTTTCCCTGTGTCCTCATCTCTCTTATGGATCTAATAATTGCTTTTTCAGTTTGTTCAGCTTTTTATTTGTTGTTAGCATTCAGCGGCAATTTCCAAGCCCTTTACATGCAGAATAGGAAACCAGAAGTGGCAATCTCTATTTTTAAAAGTTTTTTGTGCAGATGAGGCATTTATAAAGCTTACAAGTCAAAAGGTATAAGAGTTACATAATAAGAATTCCCCTCTGATAATGGAGTAGGTGTCTCCAATCTACCCTCCTGCTGAGAACAGCTGAAGAAGCAAAATAATATTTTTTAAAAACTATCTTAGAAACATCAAAGAATTTGACAAATACTAAACAATTGCTGGGAGACAAGGACAACTCAGAGAGTTAAGACAAGCTACTTTAAGCCGTGTTTGCCTTGAGATAATATACCTGGGTAAATAGCTATAGAGACAACCCAAAATCCTAGTTGCTTCATGGAGTCAGGAGAAGGGGACAAAAGTCAGAGCCAAGAGCTTATCAGAAGTTATCAGATGCTCTGGTTAAAGCAGTGCTCACTCACTATGTCTTCAGAGTGGAATAAACCAGAAATAAATCAGCTTGGCACCAAGTTGCAGCCTCCTTCCCATCGTCTGGAGGATAGGGTATCTCAGGTCTTTAACTTGGATTAAGGTGGTCCTTGACAGGAGCAACAAGCAAAGATCCCTTGTAGCGGAGGGGAGCATTATTCTAGGAGTAAAACTATTTCCTCAAAATAATTTTTACATGTAGTCTACCAGTGTTTGATAAAAAATAACAAGGTGTACAAGGAAACAAGTGAGTGAAAACTTAAAGAAACAACAGACAACAGAAATAAACTATCTCAAGAAGTTGGGGGGCAATATGGTAAAATAACACAATAATCGTAAAAGAGAGAAAGAATAATACCAGTCCTTGTGTAGTCGCTAGGTCGTGACTGACTCGTTTGTGACTCCATGGACTGTAGCCCGCCAGGCTCCTCTGTCCATGGGATTTCCCAGCAAGAATACTGCCATTTCCTTCTCCCGGGGATCTTAGCAACCCAGGGATCAAACTCACATCTCTTGCATGGGCAGGCAGTTTCTTTACCAATGAGCCACCAGGGAATCAGAGCAGGAATTAATGAAATAGAAAACAATCATGCAAAAGAGAAGAATTAAAAACTTAAAAGTGGTTCTTTGGAAAGATTAATAAAGTTAGTAAACATCTAGCTAGGCCAAT
Source organism: Aepyceros melampus (assembly GCA_006408695.1). NCBI lineage: Eukaryota > Metazoa > Chordata > Mammalia > Artiodactyla > Bovidae > Aepyceros > Aepyceros melampus. Next base: position 42,294 of record SJXQ01006835.1, read on the forward strand.
CAAGAGGAAAAGAAAAAAAGTATACATAACAAATATTATAAATTTTAAAAGGCCCATCATTACATATTCTGTAGACGTTATAAAGGCTTCCAAGGTGGCTCTAGTGTTAAAGAAGCAGCCTGCCAATACAGGAGACGTTAAGAGACATGGGTTCGACCCCTGGATTGGGAAGATTCCCCTGGCATAGGAAATGGCAACCCACTCCAGTATTCTTGCCTGAAGAATCCCATGAACAGAGGAGCATGACAGGGTCACAGAGTCAAACATGACTGAAGCAACTTAGCACATAGCACATACAATAAAGCATATATCAAATATATATATAAAATATCAAGCACTTCGGGTTATGCTAGTAATGTGAGATCAGTTTAACAGAGTTTCTCACCTGGGCACTATTGCCATTTGGAACTGGATAAATCTTTGTTGTGGAGTACCAGCCTGTTCACTGTAGAATGTTTAGCAGTGTCATTGGCCTATGGTCACTACTATATACTAGCAGCAGCAGCAGCACCCACATTTCTGACAAGCAAAAGTGGCTCCAGACATTGCCAAATGTGCCCTGTAAAATTGTCCATGGTTGAGAACATTACAGAATTAATATAATTCATAATATTGATAATTATAAGCCAAACATAATTTGATAGATGCAGAAAATACTTGTTAAAAATAAATATCAGTTATGATTTAAAAAAAAAAACACTTAGCCTTTTTGCTTGTGGCATGAGAGCAGAGTATGAACTGCGGCAGCTGGAGTTATGGCAGGACAGGCATTTAGAAAGTTTCTTCCCCTCTTTGACCGAGTATTAGTTGAAAGAAGTGCAGCCGAAACTGTAACCAAAGGGGGCGTTATGCTTCCAGAAAAATCACAAGGAAAAGTATTGCAAGCAACGGTGGTAGCTGTTGGATCAGGCTCTAAAGGAAAGGGTGGAGAGATTCAACCAGTTAGTGTGAAAGTTGGAGATAAAGTTCTTCTCCCAGAATATGGAGGCACCAAAGTAGTTCTAGACGACAAGGATTATCTCTTATTTAGAGATGGTGACATTCTTGGGAAATATGTCGACTGAAATAAGTCACTATTGAAATGGCATCATGTGAAGCTGCCCATTCCACTGAAGTTCTGAAATTTTTTATCATGTAAATAATTTCCATGTTTCTCTTTTATAATAAACTAACGATATCCAAGCTAATGACATCCAGTGTCTAAAATTTAGTTTCACTGTACTGGTATAAACATTTCCAAATAAAAATATATAAATCAATGGTTAAAAATAAATAAATAAATAAAATTTTAAAAAAACACTTAAATGAAGCAGGAAAGAGGCAGATACAGCACTGAAAAGACATAGATCTCCTTTTGTCTGTTTCTTTTAAACAAAAATAAACACATTGGTTCAGGTACCTGGGAGGTTCCAGAGCTGATGTAACATTAGTGTGCAAAAGAGTTAGGCACAAGTTAGCAACTGAACAGAAACGACAACAAATACAATGCAGACTCCACACTTCCAGCAGTTCAGTAAGACACTGCCTCTTTACTGACTCTCCTTTGTTCTATTGACTTCATTTTCAAGCAGGCTTTCTCCACAGTTTGGGTGAATACCAGCAACTCCAAACTTTAACCTTCTGTGGGTTGAGTCATCATTCACTATTCAATAGCTCTAGCAAAGTCCTGGCCATGAGTCTCATTGATCAGATCTGACTCATCTTTTGAGCTGGGATCAGGGGAGGGGGAAAGGCCTCTAACCCCTATAGATGATTCCCCAGAGAATCTTTCTTTCATCAGAAGAGGAAATGCTGAACAAGTGAAACAATCAGTTCAGTTCCGTTCAGTGCAGTAGCTCAGTCGTGTCCAACTCTTTGTGACCCCATGAACCACAGCGTGCCAGGCCTCCCTGTCCATCACCAACTCCCGGAATCCACCCAAACCCTTGTCCGTCGAGTTGGTGATGCCATCCAACCATCTCACCCTCTGTCGTCCCCTTCTCCTCCTACCCTCAATCTTTCCCAGCATCAGGGTCTTTTCAAATGAGTCAGCTCTTCACATCAGGTGGCCAAAGTGTTGGAGTTTCAGCTTCAACATCAGTCCTTCCAATGAACACCCAGGACTGGTCTCCTTTAGGATGGACTAGTTAGATTTCCTTGTAGTCCAAGGGACTCTCAAGAGTCTTCTCCAACACCATAGTCCGAAAGCATCAATTCTTTGGTGCTCAGCTTTCTTTGTAGTCCAACCCTCACACCCATACATGACCACTGGAAAAACGTAGCCTTGACTAGATGGAACTTTGTTGACAAAGTAATGTCTCTGCTTTTTAATATGCTGTCTAGGTTGGTCATAACTTTCCTTCCAAGGAGTGTCTTTTAATTTCATGGCTGCAATCACCATCTGCAGTGATTTTGGAGCCCCCTAACATAAAGTCAGCCACTGTTTCCCAACCTATTTCCCATGAAGTGACGGAACCAGATGTCATATCTTAGTTTTCTGAATGTTGAACTTTAAGTGAAAATTTTCATTCTCCTTTTTTACTTTCATCAAGAAGCTCTTTAGTTCTTCTTCACTTTCTGCCATAAAGGTGGTGTCATCTGCATATCTGAGGTTATTGATATTTCTCCCAGCAATCTTGATTCCAGCTTGTATTTCTTCCAGTCCAGTGTTTCTCATGATGTACTCTGCATATAAGTTAAATAAGCAGGGTGACAATATACAGCCTTGACGTACTCCTTTTCCTATTTGGAACCAGTCTGTTGTTCCATATCTAGTTCTAGCTGTTGCTTCCTGACCTGCATATAGGTTTCTCAAGAGGCAGGTCAGGTGGTGTGGTATTCCCATCTCTTTCAGAATTTTCTGCAGTTTATTGTGATCCACACAGTCAAAGGCTTTGGCGTAGTCAATAAAGCAGAAATAGATGTTTTTTCTGGAACTCTCTTGCTTTTTCCATGATCCAGCGTATGTTGGCAATTTGATCTCTGGTTCCTCTGCCTTTTCTAAAAGGCATGTGAAGCAATAGATATCCAATATAGAGAATTTTCAGACTTTATATCATGAATGATAACTGCCTAGTTTATGTGGTCATGAGTTCAGGGACTGAGTGGTTCTGACTCTGGATTTCTCATGAGGTTCAGCTGAATGTTCAGCCCAGGGTTGTGGTTTTCATAAGGTTTGACTATAGCTGGAGAATCTGCTTCCAAGGTGGCTCCCGGATAGAATGGATAAGCAAGCTTGTGATCTCTGTTGGTTGAAGATTTCAGTTCCTCACCATGTGAGCCTCTCCATAGGTTAGCTTTGGGTTGTGGTTTTCATAAGGTTTGACTATAGCTGGAGAATCTGCTTCCAAGGTGGCTCCCGGATAAAATGGATAAGCAAGCTTGTGATCTCTGTTGGTTGAAGATTTCAGTTCCTCACCATGTGAGCCTCTCCATAGGTTAGCTTGAGTCTCCTCTTGAGATGATTTTCACTAGGCAAGTAATCCAAGATATCAAGGCAAACAAACATCTTTCATGATTAGCTCTGGATATCATCTATCATCACTTCTCTAACATCCAGCAGGTCACATATGTCATCCTTTTCAATTTTAGGGGGACTACACAAGGGCATGAATACCAAGAGATGATGATCAATGAGAAAGGGCAGAAAATAATCAAATAAATAATAGAGGAAAATTCCAAAGATGAGAAACTCATGAGATTCTAGATTAAAGGGCTCTTCAAGTTTGTAACACATTGGCTTAAAAGAGACCCTCTTCAATGATTGTCATGAAATTTCCAACCACAACATCAAAGAGAAAATCTCACAAGACTCTGGAAAGGAAGAAAAAAATATGTCACATATAAACATTTAGAAGCAGAATGACTTCAAAATCCACAAACTCAAGTTTGTTAGACAAATTATAATATCATGTTTTAAAATTCTATTAAAATATTTTAAACATAGATATTTTGTCATGGATATTTTATATCCAAGACAAACCATCAATCAAGAACAGAGACATTTTTAGATATCCAAGCTTAAAAAAATTGTCTCCCACACACCCTTTCTCAGAAACTTTGGGAAAACAGAAGATCCAGGAAACAAGGGATTCAATACAAGGAAGAGAAGAAGGAAATCCCCAAAATGATGGAGAAAGGAATTCCAAGAACAACAGCTATGTGCCAAGTCCAGAGGGCAAAGATAACTTCTGACTTGAACAGATCAGAAAACTTAGAATATTATTCCATGAAAACATTAAGTCTATAGACCTCAAAATGTGTTTGAACACAGTAATAAGAGATTTACACAGCTGGGAGAGAGTTTGAAGTTGAGTTTATAAAAAAGTAAAATAATAGGAAAATAAAAGAGGTATTAATTCCAGTGCAAAGAAAATACTATGTAAGGAAAGTAAAGCAATCAAAGTTTACTATATGTCTCAACTGAAACTGGCATTTAAAAGTCACAGAGAACGTAAACACAGAATAGTAAGCAAATTATGATCTAAACAAATTATGATGTAACTGTATTGGGAGGGGAAAAGAATGAAAAGTGTGATGATCTGACAAGCCAGGGGTTAAAAAAAAAAAAGTTAAATCCTCATCTTCCATTGTGGGAAATCAATAGATAATACCTAGAACTGGAAAATCAATAAACAGCAGTATTAGAAATGTGGGAGTAAATACCAAATGAATCAGCTAAATTTGTTTGAGACTAGTTGCCTCTGGGGAGCAGCAATTTGTGGAAGGTATGGGGTATAGGCGGAGAAGGCAATGGCACCCCACTCCAGTACTCTTGCCTGGAAAATCCCATGGGCGGAGGAGCCTGCTAGGCTGCAGTCCATGGGGTCGCTAAGAGTCGGACACGACTGAGCGACTTCACTTTTACTTCTCACTTTCACACATTGGAGAAGGAAATGGCAACCCACTCCAGTGTGCTTGCCTGGAGAATCTCAGGGACGGGGGAGCCTGGTGGGCTACCGTCTATGGGGTCGCACAGAGTCGGACACGACTGAAGCGACTTAGCAGCAGCAGCAGCATGGGGTATAGGTGCTAATTTCATAACAAATTTTGTATAACTAGTGTAATCTTCCAAATATGTTCATGTAAATTTAGTCAAAATAAAACTAAATAGAAAGGATTCTGAGGAGATGGCGGAGTAGGGAGCATCAGGAATCTGTCTCCCCATCTGGACAATAATTGCACAGGCAGAATCTGCCTAAGGTAACTATTTTGGAACTCTGGAGTCTATTGAAGGCATACAACTTCCAGGAAAAGGCTGAACATTAAATTGCTGTTATCCCTAGGCTTGGAAGATCCCCTGTAGTAGTGTATGGCACCCCACTCCAGTACTCTTGCCTGGAGAGTCCCATGAACAGAGGAGCCTGGTGGGCTATGGTCCACAGGGTCACAAAGAGTCAGACACAACTGAAGTAACTGAGCACAGCATGCATAAGTTGTTGTTAATTTCAGTCAAGTTCAACTCTTAAGGCCGGTGCAGTGACCTGTCCCCCACCCTCAGCCCTAAGGCAGGCAGCAGAGCACGTATTCCAGGAGAGGCCTACATACAGTTTGTGAGAACCAGAGTGAGAAAAAAAGACCCTGTCCTCCAAGTATCACAGGTCGTGTCCCATAGTTGACTGCTGCTGCTGATCATAGAAGTGCAGACGAAGAGGCTGCCAACCATTGCTGCATCTCCCCCATAAGTTGCAAGTCCCTCTTCCTCCTATTGAAATGACTTCCAAAAAATTTAAAGGGCTGATGTATTCTTTAACCTCCCTTCCATTTTTCTCTTTTCCCCTTTTGAAAGCCAGAGATATTAAAGACTATTATATTAAAAAGCAACTTTGTAAATGGGGAAAGTTAGACAGTGACCACACAAGCTCAGATGAAGGTGAAGGCTCAAAAGAGAACTGAAAGGACCTTAAGCTTATACCTCAGGCAGATCCCTGACACACAGGCAGCCTTCAATAGTTAAAAAAATAAATAAATAAATAAATAATAATAATAATAAACAGCAAACTCTAAGGAAGAGAGAGAATCTGATTTCCAGACTTATCACATTATTATTAGATTCAAATGTCCAATTTTCAGCAACAACAGCAAAAGCACAAGGCATACAAAGAAACAGAAAAATATAGCCTGTTCAAAGGGAAACATTAAATCAACAGACACCATACCTGAAAGAGACTTGAAGGCAGATCTACTAGACAAAGACTTTAAAACAACTGACTTAAAGATCCTTAAGAAACTGAGGGAATATTTGAAGAAAGTAAAGAAAACAATATATGAGGAAAATGGAAATATCAATAAAGCAAAAGAGAAAATCTAAAAAGGGTTTCTTTAAAATTCGGACTTAGTTGCTGGTCTTGAGATGAAGTCTTAGGACACAAAATGTTTAAGACACTGTTACCAGGGCATAGGATTAGATTCACCTCTGGGTATAAGGACCTTAAGGTAAGACAAGTCTTGAAAGACTAGTCCTGAGGCACCTGTGCCTGGGTCCCTACCCTTAAAGCTGTTGCAAAAGGTTCCAGGGGATGAGCTGCAGTGCATGCAGTCATAGAAGCCGCCAGAGGTGCATTCCTCCATCTGCCGACAGCAGGACTCCCTGAAGTCAGCGGCAGGAGACAGCTGGCGTGCCCATCTATCCCTTGACCCAGTGGTTATTGAGTTCAGCCACTGCCCAAGTTGTTGCATCCGTCTTGTGCCAGAATTTGACATCGATATTTCTTGCAAGATGGTTCCTCAGATTGTCACTGAACTTACCTTAGCTTTTGTTTATCTAGGAATGTCTTGATTTCTCCTTCACTTTTGAAGGTCAATTTTGTTGGATATAGGAGTCTTGGTTGACAGGATAGATGGAAACACCCATAATATTCAAAGAGATATGTAAATATAAAAGGAAGAAAAGATAAAACCAAGAAAGTAAAACAGACAAAGGGTAGGAATAGACAGTGCAGAAAAAAGGAATGTAACCCTCAACAGATACATGAAGAAATGGTCTATCCCATCCATAATTTAAATAAATGCAAATTAAAGCAATGTTTGCTGATTTTTGCAGCATATTAGTTCAGACCTTTCAAAAATGTACTAATCATTGGTGAAGGTGGGGGCAGATTAGCAGTAGATGGGAAAGAAAATTGGGGCAGATTTTGTTGAAGACCAACTTGGAAATATCTATAAAAATGTACCACGCATCCACTCTTTGAGCATCTCCTCTCTTAGGAGTTTATTCTTCATATATGGACATAAGTACACATTCTATATTCTGAAGTCTTCATTGGAAATCATGCAAATGTCTCTCAGAATAGGACTAGTATGACAAATAATGATACATCCTTCTCGTGGTGTCTTAGTCTATTCGAGCTGCCTAAGAGAATACCATAGACTGGATGGCTTATGAGAAACAAATTTATTTTAACAAGTTTGAAGACTAAGCAGTCCAAAATCAAGGCACTGGCAGATTTGGAGTCTGGTGAGAGCCTGCTTCCTGGTTCCTAGACAGCTGTCTTCTCTCTGGGTCTTCACATAGTGGAGGGACAAGGGACCTCTCTGGGGGTCTCTTTCCTAAAGACACTTGTCCCATTCAAGTTTCCACTCTCACTACCTGATCACCTCACACAGGCCCCACGTCCAAATATCATCACGCTGGGGATTAGGTCTCAAATGTGAATTTTTGGAGAGTCATAAACATTCAGTTTATATAAGCACATGCAATACTCTGCACCATTAAAAAGAGAGACTGCTCTGTGTGTGTTCATACCAAAGAGGGCAGGATACCTTAATATAACAAAAGTTTCTAAGATTATTTATAATGTGAGTCTATTGTATGACAAATGGAGAGAAGTAATGTTTGCAATGATCTGGCACCTACTTGATAGTCATTAGAAAGTACTTAGCTACTTTCCCTAATGTAAACTATCAAATTAAACAATGATTGTGATTCAAAACAAAACACAAAATTTGTTTGATAATGAGGCACAATGGCCTGCAGAGGTCATGTCTACTCTTGACTTTACATTTTTCTGTGATTTACAACAGCTTTGTTGTTCTCATTCATCAACTTAATAATGATTAAATAGGATATACTTTAAAAAAATTAATTCCTGTAACCTTCTCATGTGCTTTTAGATATTATGCATGTTGTACCTATTAAGCTTTTTTTAAAAAAACAAGCTTTCTTTTTAAAAAGTATATAATCCTTAACAACAACAATTTAAAAAGCCCTAGAAATTAATATCCCCCATTTCTTTCCCCAGCTGGCCTGGATTTCCCTGACCCAGTAAGACCTCAGCAGATTTATCCTGGACTAGAATTCAGGAGACCTGGGCGCCAGTCCTGGCTCAGCTCCTTACTAGTTGGATGACCTTGAGTAAATCCTTTTGCCTTTCTTAGTTCTTTTCCTCAGCAGTTACAAGGGGCACAGTACCTTTCCTATCTACCGCATGGGATTATTTTGAGGAGTAAATGAAGTAATCAGTGTATAACTCATAATCTGTAAAGTCTACAAAAGTAAAAGGGCTTTTATTTTTATAATGAGAAGGATCCTTTTAGAAGTTAAGTATTTCTGTTCTCTGGTTTTCTCAGAAAGAAGGGAAGCCTGGGTATTTATTGAATAAACCTTGAATGCCTTTCTGGACTGGGTAACATGCCAGGGGCTGGTGATCCAAAGTCAAATGTGATTCAATCTTGCTCTCAAAGAATTCAGAGTTTGGTAGAGGATGCAGCTAATAATTGCAACAAAATGTGAGAAATGCAATAGAATGGCTATAGATGAGGAATGATGGTACAGCTATCTCTGATTGGGAAGGCATCACTGTAAAGGTGATATTTGGTTTGAAACTTAACATGTGTGTGTGCTAAGTCACTTCAGTCATGTCTAACTCTTTGCCACCCTATGGACTGTAGCCCACCAGGCTCTTCTGTCTTTGGGATTCTCCAGACAAAAATACTGGAGTGGGTTCCTATGCCCTCCTCCAGGGGATCTTCCTGACCCAGGGATCAAACCCACATCTCTTACATCTCCTGCATTGGCAGGTGGGTTCTTTACCACTGGCGCCAGCTGGGAAGCCCCAGGGAACACAAATCTGTCAATTGAACAATTGACCTGTTGCCCAGTTGAACCCAGGCAATGACCAACCTTGGACCAATTTCTCGCCTATCTTTACCAAATTTTTCCTGTGCTGGTATAGTACACATTTCTGCCACATTAGGTACATTGAATACCTCACAGTTTATAGAATTCTGAAATGCTGTGGGTATAAAACCAGAGATTATGTGTATGCTCAAAATAGTCATATAATTGTTAATAAATTCAATATTCCGTTTATACTAGTTAGGGTTTGTTGGGCTTTTTGGATAACATGATTAATTTACCAGTCAATACTGATAATCACTACCAAGTTGATATTTTATGATTATTTTCATTCTCCCCACCACCCACCCCACCCCCCAAAAAATCAGAAACTTGCTCTCACCTGCCCATCCTATTGGAAAATATTTGTGAAAAGATACTAATCATGGGTTTGGTGTGTTTCCCTCAAAGGAATACATGCCCTGGGGTTCCAGAAGGTGGTATGAGTACCTACACAAAGGAATCATGTGTGATATCATAAGTGAAACGAATCGCCAGTCCAGGTTTGATGCAGGATGCAGGATGCTTGGGACTGATGCACGGGGATAATCCAGAGAGAGGGTGTGGGGCGGGAGGGGGGAGGTGGGGGTCGGGATTGGGAGTTCATGTACCCTCGTGGCTGATTCATGTCGATGGGTAGCAAAACGAATACAGTATTGTAAAGCAAAACAAACTAAAAAATAAAAATTAATAAAAAAAAAAAAGGAATCACAACAGTGTTTTAGCTTCAGAGCTTACATTAGGAGAAGTACTGAAGGACTTCTTATTGGCCACCAAGTCATGCAAGATCATTACAAACTACTTTTCCTCATTGTCATAACAGCCCTGTTTCCCCTCTTACTATTGGTGAGAGAACAGAATCACCTGACTAGTTAGTGGCAGAATCAAATTCAGACTCCAGGCTATGATCTTGTACACTCATTCACAGCTTGGTTTTCACAGCAATGCTGGGAAGTGGGCAAGAACGAACATTATCCCTAGTTAGGATGGGAAACTGGGACTTGGAAAACTTTGCCAGGTACCCCACAGCTAGACTTCCGGGCTCTGGCTCTGTTAGGGGCTGTTACCTGAAGGTCAGGGTCAAAGCCCTCACTGGCAGCAGAGGAATTTCTCTGGGGTAGAGCTCTCTCCCTGGCATTCTCAAATCTCATCTCGGGAAGCAGCTGCCCACTGGGCCTTGGTGTCAGGTCTGCCCTGGCTGGGCTGGGGCCCTGGCTGTGTTGGAAAGTTCTTGGGAAGGAGATACCTCTCCTTGTCTGAGTGTCTTAAGGTGGTCTGGGGGCTGTTTACCAGGGTCTCCCCCCGGTTAACATTCTTCCAGCCTTTGTTCATGAAATGACAGGGGCACTGGAGAAGAGTGTGTGCTCTTGGCCTGAGATGTATCTGGGGTGATAGAGAATAGTTTCCTCTGTGATGGTCTGCTTGGGTTCATTCACCGAGAATGGACCCTTTGTGGGGTTGCAGAGAGGAGTAACTGAGGAGCTAGAACAGTGCTTAGCCAGGATGATGTTGCCTCCGAACACACATCACCTCATGACCTCCTTCAATGTGCTACTCAGACCCACCGATTCTTTCGTCCTCCCTCCAGCCGTCTTTCTTCATCTCTGCCTCTTTCCTTCTGTCTCTGTACATCTGTCTGTCCTGGCCTTTGCTTCCTCCTTCCCTCCACGCGTACTCCACACCACCCTTCTCCCTCCCCTTCCCCTGGCTTCTTCGCTTTCTATCCTCGACCCTTTTGCCTTGTCTCCTGCTTTGCCTGCCTCATGCAGACCTACACACATTCAGGATTCCTTGTTCTCCCTGAGGAGGCTCTTTAATCACTTCTGTTAAAAAGTAGGTGAGTTGCACTCTTCAGACATTAAGGAAGAAGAAAAAAAAAAAAAAAAAAACCAGTCATCTTAATTTAACCTTTTTTTCGGCCCACTGGCCTGTGGCTGGAGCAAAAATAGGTCTCCCCGCTTCTGGCACATACACACCCAAGCTGTAAGCCAGCCCAGTTGGCAGATACACTGCGGGGGCCAGAATCCTGTTACCCAACTAAGGGATGGTGCCAGAGCTCCAGCCCAGTCAGGCCTCCCAGCCAAGGGCGTGCATCAGTCTAAGGCCTGAGGGGGCTGGGGGCACCAGGGTTCTTGCCCATCTGGCCCTCAGGTTGTGGCGGGTGCTGGTCAGCTGCCTCCTGCCCTTCCTCAGGGGCTGCAGGAGGGGTTCGGCTGGAACCCAGCCCTGCCGAGTTTGTCACCATGCCGGGTGACACCTTACAGCCGGGGCCAAGCTGTCCGGTTAGTGCCCAGCCTAGCACCGTTAAATTTATTGGACTAACATTTGAATGAGGATTTAGAGTTACATAATGTTCTTACCTCATAACAACCTAGTAAAGGAGGTTTTATTGAGTCTTTATAATGACCAAACTGAGGCTCATAGAGGTTAAGTTATTCAGTTAAGGATGTAGCTGGTACTTGGGACTCTGGAATTTCTTATCCCACTGTCCCCAGAACAGGTTCCAGAGCCTAAACTGGCAACTTTCCCAGGCTCTTCTCCTTGGGGGGACTATCCCAGGGGTGGGTATGATCTCTAGTCTCAAGGCTGGTCACAGGGCAGAAGTTTGCTGGCTCTGGTGGACTGTGGACATGTAGGCCAGAGTGTACCCACACAAGTGTGAGGTCCTCTGCAATGCAAGACATTGCTAGGAGTGGGGAAAAGATGAGAGTGGACTAGGCGCCCGGGACTGAGGCCTCATCTGCCAGAATCACCACCTTCATTCAGGCCTCAACTCCCAGGAATCTGAAAGTTGTCAGTTTGAACCTGGCCTTCCAGACCACTGTGAATGTGCATGTGTGGGGTTAGGAGGGTTAAGAAGATTTCACTTAATAGTGTGCTGACTCAATTTATACCTGAAATATTGAGATTTATATTAACTAGGCTGACACTAGACTTAGAGGCTCTGGGCCCCATAACTGTTGGAGATGAGTCTGGTGAGCACATTTTATATGTTTACTGCTGCCTGGGATGTCCTCTTGTGTGAAGTTCCTGTTCAAGCCCGTTGCCTGCTTTTTTATGGGGTTCTCTCAATCACATTTGGATGTCTTGGTGCCTCTACCCTTCAGGAAATTCCTTATCTAGACCCAAGAGGAAGGGCAGAGGTCTACACAGCATCACTCAGCTTATGGCTTCATCTCATCCCACCCAAGAGGCTGGTCATGCTTTGTAGTTGAAAAGGTGCTTGTCACATCTGCCAGTTTTCAGTGTCCTGCCCGAATCTCCACCCTGAGCTCAACTGAATGTCATATAAGCTCCTTCAACTTTATCCAGTCTCTCTCTCAAACCGTTCCTCCCCATGTTTCTATACCCAGGGGTCTTTGACTGTATTCTCTCACCCCTAAACCCCATCTACCTATCACCAAATCAGATCAGTTTCACCTCTGTAAGGTCTCTGAAGACCATTCATGGTGCTCTGCCCCACAGCCACCACCCAGGTCCTGTTTCAGCCCCTCTCTCCTGGATCCAGAGAAAGCCTCCCAACCTCCGTTCCCTCCTCCAGCCTTGCCCTGCTCTATCCCACTCTCCATACTGCTTCCTAAACAGCTCAAAATATATTCCATGTGCCCCACTGCCTGTAAACTAGAACTCCAGCTTCTCAGCCTGCCCTCCAAGGAGACTGATTCCTTATGGATTTGGGTGCACAGAGCAGGTGGTCTCCTGCAGCAGGTGTGGGGAGGCAGGTGAGGATGGCAATGCAAACCTCAACCGTGTGGCAAGACCTGGAAAAGCCAGGAAGAGCCTCCAAGAAAGACCACAGTGGACAGCAGTCAGGGCTTAGAGGCTGGAGTACAGTCTAGGGGCTCAGAACTTGGCCCACCCGTTCAGCCCTTACACTCAATGTCTTGCCACAGAAGGAGATGCACTCTTTCTCTTCCCTCTCTGACCTTTTCCTTTTCCTTTCACCACAAACTAATAATCTTTCTTTCTCTTTCTCTGCTTTAGCATCCACCACCACCTGGCACAGGGCAAGGATCTATTGACCCAGTCAGTCCCAGTATTCTTTGGGCAGAGAGTTCTTGCCAGACTACCGTGTGGACAGGACTTGGAGCAGGTACCTGGCCTGATCCAATCAACTGAGAGCAGGGAGATGGCGGTCCCAAGGTGAACTGTTTCCTCACTGTGGGGTGGACTGGTGGGTGGGCTTCCTGAGGTCTGGCCTGCCCCATTCATCAGTCGGACCCCGACCTACCATCTTTAGAGGTTCAGATATTTGAGATCTCATGGTGCCCTTCCACCTTTCTCATCTTTGCTTGCCCTCACTAGGTACACTCAGCTTTCGCGACTCCAGTCCTTGCTACTCAGCCCTACCTTCCCATCTCTGCTTTCGCTAAACCCCTTAGGCCCAAATGGTCACCCTATAGTGGGCCTCTGTTGCTAGTTGCTTATAACATCTTGACTTCCTTCTTTCTTTTATTATTGCGAGTTGTAACCTGTCTGCCTCTTAGTTTGGTTATAAACACCTTGAAGATGAAGATTCTATTATCCATCTTTGTGTATAGTCCAAGCGCTTATAGTAAGCTTCCAGTTAAACACTTTGCTGGATAAATAAATGAATAAACAGTCTGGATAAGCCAGCATAGCAGAAGATCCCACAATTTTTTTTCCCCATGATGCATCTCACAAATTTTTTGAAATACCAAGAACAGATATTAAAATCCTGAGGGCTCAACCCCTACCACACCCCTGCCTGCAGCATTTGACCCTGCCCCAGCTCCTCAGCCAGACCCAGAGTCCTTCCCTCTGTCCACACAGTGGGCAGGCTGCGGTGAGGGCAGCACGGGCCACCCGGGAGCCTGTGTGGTCATGGGCCTGCGTGGAGGGCCTGCCAGGGCAGCCCGGGATGTGGCTAGACGGCTGCTGGGCCCAGGCGGGCTGGGAGGCGTGGACAGCACCAGCGTGCTCTCCCTCACGTCCTTGAAGCTTCCCCTGTCCTCTGACTCAGCTCCAGCCTCTCAATTCGTGGATGAATGCCTTGGTCCTAGACAGAGAGCCGATTCAGCCCAGCAGGTTTCTGGAGGGCTCCCAGGAGGGGGAGGCCCAGAAAATGGCTGGGGGGCAGTGAAGTTAGAGTGACGGCCAGTTCACTCCAGCTGCAGCTCAGGGCACGTTCTTTTCTGCCCCACTCCCACCCCACATTCTTCTGGTGCCCTCATAGGTGCCCAGCTCTGTGGGGCAAACAGGAGCCTGGAGCAGACATTTGAGGCTAGCTTCCAGTGTCCAGCACTCCCCTGACCTGTCCCATCACTTTCCCCACACTGGGTTTGTGTATGTGTGTGAAGGTATGCTTGTGTATGCTTCCTGCCAGCAGATGTAGGTGACATCTCAACTTGGGCAGGAGTCTGTCTGCCCTCCCCCAGGGCTGCCACACAGAGAACTGCATAGCAAGTTGGGCCCCTTATTGGACTCAAACAGCCCCTGTATCAAAACTTGATATCATCTGATAAATTAACATGCAATAAAATGCATATCTCAGTTTGACAATTTGGGTGCAACTACCATCCAAATTATGCAATATTTCCATCTCTTTCAACCACTTTCTGATTACCGTCACCATAAATCAGCTTGTAGTTTTAATTCCTTTTAAATCTGCATCAGAGGAGATCTTACCAGACTCTGTGTTGTGTGAATGTAGAAGCTGCTAAGCAGCACCCAGTTCTAAGGCTAAGGGGCCCTGGGCTCCTCCCACCCTCCTTCCCAGCATTCCCCACTCCACACCTGCCCTGGGTATGACAGGATGGCAGGATCAAGAAACAGTGCAAGGAAAGAAAGCAGGACTTGGAACCAGAGGATCTGGGCAAAGGCCCTGGGTTTTTGCGATGTGATTGGGGCAGGCAATCACTCTTTTGGAGTCTTGGGATCTTTAGCTATACAATGGGGACAGTCATGGTTACCCAGCCCCCTGACCCTCGCACCCAACCCGACATCCCCAGGGCCTCTGGGAGGACTGAAGCCAATATTGTAGTCAACTTTATAGATGGAAGCAGGGCATCCATCAGCTAGTTGCCTGACCCAAAAACTAACATGTACTGAACTCTCTGGAGTGCCAGACACCACGCTAACATCTTCATTTAACCCTCAAGCAAGGGTGGGTGCTACTTATTATCCCCATTCTACAAACAGGAAAACTGGGGCTCAGAGGAATTCAAAGACCAGCTCTAAGCTAAGATGTTCTCTCACCTTGTGAGAACAAGATGGAGTTACATTTGCCTGTAGGCAGCTGCTCCAGGCTCTTGATCCTGTCTACCAGTCTTCCTCCCAGATAAGCCCATTAACTGACAGAAAATGAGCTACAGCTGACAGTAGTTTGTAAACAAAGATGGGCAATGCAAATGCTACTCATTATCTTTCCTATCAACAGGTTTAGAGAGCCAGAGAATCAGATGGCAGTCCTCAGGCCTCAGTCCACCCCAACCCCAACCTGGTTGGTCTGTCCTCATAAATTTCAGAATCTTGACTGCTGCCTCTTCTTGGACCCACAGATTATTGCATTTCTGCTTCAGAGACAGAAAGTCCTTCTTCACATCTAACTTCGGTCTTGGCTGCTGTAGCATAGCCAGCATCAAGTTCAGCTGACCTTATGCAAACAGTGTGCTTTCTGCCCTGTAGGGCACCCCAGAGTGCTAAGGCCTGAGGTGGGCAGGTGGCCACAGTTCCCTCCAGTCCTAAGCATGCGAGTCCCAGGGCTTTTGTGGCGATGAAGGAGTAAATAGGAGGGATAGAGAGATCTAGGGGGTTTCTGAGCTGCGTCCTCTTCTGCTCTTCTCAGCTCCCGCAGAGGCCCCTATGTCTGGCTCCTTCTTTGGGGAATCCTTAGCTTTGCCCTGTATCCTTGTGGCATTTCTGTAAGGCTTGTCAAAGGAGGGGTTTGGGAGATAGGAGAGCAGAGGGACTGGTGGAGTCCTTTGGGAGAAAGGACTTGCACTCGAGAGTTTAGTTCAGGGATACAGGCCTGCTGGTTCACCACTTGACCTTGGTTGGGCTGAGGCCTGTCTTCTCTGCAACCAGGGGAGATAATATTACTGCCTCCCAGGGCTTCTCTGAGGCTCAGATGATACCAAGATGCAGAAAGGACTTGGCAAAGCAGAAGCTGAAGTTCAGCCCAAGGGATTGTTTGAGGCTCACTGTGTTGCAGGGAAGGGACTGGACTCACTCAAGGGAGCTCAAGGCCAAGGGCCTGGCTCGCAGACTGCCTCGTAAGCTTCCCACAGATCCCTCTGAGACAGAAGGACAGTCAACCTGCGCCCTTTCCCCCACCCACCCAAACCAGAGGACCCCAGGCTATGCTGTCCATGGGCCTCTTGGGTGCCCATGAGTGCTTGTTTGTACTCTGGGGTGAGGCAGAGGCCTCTCTGCGATGGTAGGGAGGTTCTGTGTGATAGCCTGGACTTCTGGGAGTCTCCGTATGTGTGTCCCTCCGTGTGGGCTTGTGTAGATCAGTGTCTGTGTATATGTCCACGTCATAGGGTATCTGTTTCTTAGAGAGTTGTCTAGGATTTACTGTGCCTGTTACATGGAAATGGGGTCCCTTGGTCTCTAGGCATCTGGATACACAGGGGTCGTGTTGTGAATTGGGGGTATGGTGTCCACGGGGCCCCAAAGCCACCCATGGCTCCCTGTTCCTTAATGCAAATGTTAGCCTGGTGTTCAAGATCCTCCACACCTCATATAGAGAGGCCTCTGTGGAACAACTGTCCACTCTTACCGGGCACAGATGTGAGAGATTGATCTGGGGCTTGTCTCTTCCCCTCTGGGCCTCATTCTCACAAATGTAAAGCAAGTCATCTTCAAACTATAAAGCATCACACACAAGCAAGAGATTGTTTCCTGTGGCTCCCTGGATTTGGGGAGCATAGCTCACTCATGCCTCTCCTCCTGCTGTCCCCAGATTCCCACTTTCTGGCTGCCCCTCTCTTCTCTGAATACTCAAGTCTGCCTGTGCTTCCTCACTCAACACCCCTGTACTTGCAACTCTCCTTCTCTGTTCCTGCGTCCGTGAGGATCCTTGTTTGTAAGTTTGTTTGTGTGTTGTGTGTGCCCTGTGTATGCACTTGGTTTGCCCTCCTAATGTACCTTCTGTTCATCCAACAAGTATTATTGAACACCTACTACCTGCCAGGCATCACGCTGGGTCCTGGGGATTCAGCCATGAACAAGGCAGACACAGGACCATCACTAGCCCATCGGGCCTCTTGTGCAAATAAGAAAAAGCTATCCCCAGCAGTTGATGCAATCCCAGGAGTATGTGACTTGGTGAAAAAAAAATGATGTCTGTACACAAAGAAAAAGGAGCCTTTTCTTCCTGGTGGACACAGCCCCAAATTAGGTCCTCAGCTTGGGAAGCGGACGTAGGGGCTGGACTTCAGCCTCACACCCCTCCCTTGGCTAAGCCAGCCACCGTTATGCATTGAATAAAACACACCTCTCAAGACAGCAGCCCAGGAAGGCCCTTCTTACCCTCGATGGTAGTGCTGAAACTCCAGAGATGTCTGTGCATCTCTGCACTGCTTGGGTGCCCATGTGACACCAACATGGCCCTCTGCAGCCTTGTGGACCTCTCTGCAGCTGTGTCAGTGGAGTATCAGCCTGGATTCATGTGTAACCACAGCACCCGCAGCCCTGACAGCCATTTCCTCACCTTCCTGCGAGTCCCTCTGGGTGGCTTTCTCTGCTGACCTGATTGTTCACCTTCTCAACTGGACCCTATGCTCTGTTAAGTCTTTCCTCAGCAGAACAGGGTGGAGCTGAGCCTCAGGAGTGAGTGAGCCAGTGCTGGGCCCAGCCTTCCTCCTAATCTTCTGCTTTTCTCTTCTCTGGAAGGAAGAACTGGGCCCCTCTGGCATCAACATGGACCAGGGCAGTGGGTACAGCTGTTACATGGAAGGTCTAGGCTCCCTCTGCCTAGGAGTCCTGGGAGACTCCAGCCAGATCCCTAACCCCTCCCAAAGACTTACCTACACGGAACACGATGGACTTGTTCGTTCTTTACTAGGTGAGTCCCGCCTCTGCACTTTTGCTCAGATCATGTGCTTTCCCATCCTTCAAGACCAAGGGCCCCCTGTCCTATAAATAGCAGCAGCAGTAGCCCGCTATGGAGCTCTCACCTGGCACCACCACGGTGCAAGTGTGAATTGCATTCATTGTGGACCTTGGTATTTAGATACTTATCATTATACATAATCTCACTGAAGCCTCACGATGGTGTGGTGAAGCAGGCATTAGTAACATCCCAGCTTTTAACATAAGGAAACCAAGGTTCAGAAATGAACTAACCCAAGGTCACACTGCCTCACCAGCTAACTGAGACCGTCAGATTGGACCCTCAGACTCCCATGCTCATAACCTCGGTCAGCCTCTGACCTCTGCAGCCCACTGTTAGTCCTCCCTACTCTGAGCTCCTGGTGTCCTAGTGGGCACAGTGGCCATCTGAACTTATACTCTCAGCTGTTGTCTTTAAAATATATCGTTGTTTTTTTTTAACATCGCACCCACCTCCCTGACTAGATCGTATGTTTCTGAGGACACGGATTGTGTCCTTTCATCCCTGTGTTTCTCCAGCTCCTCATGCCTACAAGACGCTGTTGATGGTGGTCGTGATGATAATGATGATGGTGAGTCATCCTCCAGCCTGTCTCCTGGACCAGAGCCTCTCCCTCACTCAGGGTCATAGTGACGGTTTTGTGATTTCCTCCTTTGTGTGACGTGGAAGAACTGTGTTCCTCGTAGGAGCGTTTTTTGCTTTAAAAGGAGAAGCTCTGGGCATCTGGTGCCTCTGGCCTGGGTATCTCAAAGGGCTCTTACAGCTCTGGGGACAGTGGCAGAGACAGCATCTTGCTCCCTCCCCCAGGAGCCTGCATTCTGGCTAGTCCCCCACCATTGACACTCCCTCCCCCCAACCCCAGGGGCTCTGCAGGCTTGGGTGGGGAGGAAGTAGGAAGGAAGAGGGCCTCCTCTCCTCACCCTGCTCCTCTGCCTCTGCAGCTCTGGTGCAAAACTATGTGGTCCTTCCAGTAGGTTCAGAAATCCCATCCCCACAGAGGCATGGACTAGGTGGAGCTGATCCCCTGCAGGCAGCCTAGCCAGATGGTCTGGACCTGGCAGCTGCCTTGGAGGTGGCTGTGAAGTCTCAGCTCACGTGAAATCAGAGTCCTACCTTCTGAGAAGACCAGGGGTGGAGGCTGTGTGGCTGTGTTATCCAATGACCAATGACACAGAAAGTACTTGCCCCTGGAGGGGAAATCTCTGAGATGCGTTTCCAGGTCCGTGGATAGAAAGGCAACACATACCCAGTCTGTTCACACAGTAAAGGGGTAATATGTTCAGAACGCAGTGCTGGACACCCCTGGTGCTGTATTGCGTTCAGGAGAGAGAGGGGGTCTGGGAAGGCAGTGTGGTAAGAGGAGAGGGATGGCAGTTTAGGAGGGAGAGGCCCAGAGGAGCTGGCAGGTTCTCCTTGGTGGGAGGGACAGCCCGGCCAGTGGGATGATACTGTACACACTAGTCTATAACTGGTGGGCTCGACTGCCCCCAACATGTAGAGAGGATGCCAATACCCAGAATTAACTCCAATACCGATACTACCGTTTTCTCGATGTACAAACTTGGGATAGTTAGTTACTTCTCTGAAGCTCTGTTTCCTTATCTGTAAGACAGCAATGAAAACACTAACCTTTGAAGGCTGTTGACTTTTTCTTTCGTCATTCTTTGGACTGAGACAGTATTCTCAAGGGGATGTCTATTCTTTCTCTAATTTGAATGAGGTGGAGAACAGTACTGTTTGGATTCCCTGACTTCTGTCAAAAAATATTTATTCCCATGGGCTCCACCCAGTGTTGGATGTCCTGAAGGAAGCAGGGCCTTCAGAATGGTCAGGCCTACCTAGAAATACAAAGGTTGGCTCCTGGAAGATAAGATTGTGGCTTGGCAGAGTCCAGGGCCATGTGGACTCACTGCATGGCCCAGATAGCAGGGGCTGCAGCATCTTGTCACAGGGGTACCATCAAGGTCTAGATTAGCCAGGAGATACTTGCTGTAGAAGTTGGCACTTGAATGGAAGTTTTGATTGGTTAAGATTCCAATCATGTTTCAATAGGTGACTTTTTCTGCTTATCTTTTGATTTTTATGTTAGTATATTAGTTATCTATTGTTTAACAAGCAATGCCAAAATGTAGTGGCTTGAATTCTACAGTGGTTTAGCTGGGTCATTCTGGCTCTGAGTTCTCATGAAATTGACATGGACTGACACGACTGAAGTGACTTAGCAGCAGCCTCAGCAGCAGCAGCACTCTGATCTGAAGGTTTGATGGGGCTGGAGGATCCAGTTCCAAGTTCACTGCCATGGCTATTGGCAGGAGGACTCCATTCTGCATCTGCTATTAGCCTGAGGCCTAGTTCCTTCCTCTGTGTGCCTTTGAGTGTCCTCACAATGTGGTGGCTGGCTTCCCACAGAGAGAGTGGTCCAAGGAGGAGAGAGCAAGCAGGATACTGCACTGCCATTGGTCTCTGATGTTACGCACGTTCATGTCCACTGTTCTATTCACTGGGAGCCAATCACTAGGTGCAGCCAGCATTTAAAGGAAAGGCGAATTAGACTTCACCTAGGGAAGGGAGGAGTATCAAAGACTTTGTGAAAATACTTTAAATCTACCACAATTGTGGGCATTTTTCTTTTTTTTGGTTTTATCTTTTTAAAATTTGTTTATTTTAATTGGAGGATGATTACTTTCCAATATTGTGATGGTATTTGCCATACATCAGTATGAATCAGCCATAGGCATATATCTGTCCCCTCTATCCTGTACTCCCCTCCCACCTCCCTCCCCATCCCATCCCTCCAGGTTATCAGAGCACTGGCTTTGGGTGCTCAGCATCTTACGCCAAATTCCCAATGGCTATCTATTTTAGTATGGTAATGTATATATTTCAATGCTATTCTCTCAAATCATCATCTCACCCTCTCCTTCTCCCACTGAGTCCAAAAGTCTGTTCTTTCAAATATTCAACTCCATGAATTTTATATATTCACAAAGTTGTGCAACTATCACCACTACCAAATTCCAGAACATTTCATTGCCAAAAAAAGAAATCCTATATGCGTTAGTAATCATCCTCATCCCTCCCCATCCCCCCCAGGTCCCTAGTGAGCACTGATCTACTTCTGTCTCTATGAATTTACGTCTAATGATATGGTTGCTTCTAACAAATAACCCTCCTTTCCTTCCCCCCACATTAGGTAATCGTCCTAACAAGTAACCTTTCTTTCCTTACCCCCACAGTAAATAATAGTCCTGAATCCTACATTCTTCGTTCCTTTGTAGTCTTTTATAAGAGTCTTACTGTATCTATTTAATTCCTAAAATGGCATTTTTTAAAAAAAATTGTAACTTTATGAAAAGTCATGCTGCATGTGATTGGAGGAACTTCTTTTATTTGATACCATATTGCTGACTTTTATTTATATCGTTGTCACTGCAGTTTCTTTATTTTAAGCCCTGTGTGAAAATATACTACAATATAATCTTCTCTGAGTAGATGGACATTTGGGTTGTTTCCAAGTTTTTGCTATTGTGAATAGAGCTGCTATGAATACTCTTGCACATGTTTCCTGAGTACATGTTGAGTGAGTGAAAATCTAGGGCATAGGTTATGTCAGTTTTCAACCTGAGGAAATAAGGCAAGACTGTTTTCAAAAATGGGTTCACTGGTATGTTGCCAGTTGATTAGGTGCAAAATGGACTTACACTATAGTCTTGATTTGTGCTTTCCCAGCCACCAGTGATGCTGAGCATCTCTTCATGTGTTTATTGGCCATTTATACTTCTTTTCTACAAAGTCTCTGTTCATGTGTTTCACCCAACTTTCTATGAGGTTTACTGGGTCCATCATCTTATTTTAAATGGTTGTGTTGTATATATATAAATATATTCTTAATATAATACTAATGCTTGTCAATTGTGTATATGGCAAATACCTTCTCCCAGTTTACAACTTGTCTTTTTTACTGTCGCCAGGTCATCTCTTGAAAAACAGAAATTCTTAATTTTAGTATAATCAAACTGATTCATTTCTCATATTTTAGCCTACGTTTTTTGTGTTTTAAGAATCCTTCCCTACCCAAGGTATAAAACATACTCACATATGTTTTCTGCTAAGCATTTAAGGTCTTCAGTCCACATGAGTTATAAAAAAGGGATCTGATTTCCTCTATTCTGATTACAGTGCATGTTCTTCCAGTTCCATTAGCTGATGAGCCCCCTTTCCCTAGCAGTTGGATGTATGAGCTCTGTCGCTTACCAGAGCCCCACGCTGCATGGATCTGTTTCTGAGCCTTCTGTTCTATTTCCTTGGCCAGTCTCTCCAACCCTGGACCACAGATGAACTGCACTGTCCTAGCTCAGCTGGTAAAGAATCCGCCTGCAATGCGGGAGACATGGTCCAATCCCTGGGTTGGGAAGATCGCCTGGAGAAGGGAAAGGCTACCCACTCCAGTATTCCGGCCTAGAGAATTCCATGGACTGCACAGGCCATGAGGTCACAAACAGTTGGACGCAACTGAGCGACTTTCACACACATTCACGATAGCTTTGAAATAAGTCTTGATGTTCAGTAAAGTAATTCTCTCCCTGATTATCTTCTTCAACATATCTCTGGCTATTCTTGGCCCTATAGTTTCCAAATAAATTCCAAATAGAATTATTTTGTCAAGTTCCACAAAAATCTACAAATGGACTTTCAATGAAATTATATTTAATTTATAGATCAAATTGGGGAGAATTGACATCTTTACGTTAATCAGCTTTCTTGTCAATAAATAGTATTTTCCCATTCATTTATGGTTTTTAAATATCTCTTAATATTATTTCCCTGATCTTCAATATTATTTTAACCAGCATTTTATGAGGATCTTTATTTTGACAAATAAGTATGCAGTATTATTTTTAGATTTATTCCTGAATACTTGATAATTTTTAATGCTATTCTGAATGATACCTTCCCTTCAATTGCATTTTCTAGTTATTTGCTGTTAGTATATAGAAATGCAACTGACTTTTGAGTATTACTTTTATATCCAGGCACCTTGACTGACTTTCTAGGCTTTTGTAATTTTTGTCTTTAATAATCTTAAACTTGCTGCTCTTGAATAGATTTAAGCCTTTCCATCTTTTTTTTTTTTCTATTTGACCCTCTCTAGGTCCTTTTAATCTGAGGTTTCTCAGTTCTTCTTTTGTTATTTTAAATTTCATGTTATGTGTTTCTATTATTTTACAAAGTATTTTCTCTATCCCTATTTATACCTCTGTCTTTCTGATAACTTTTATTATTCAGTGCTTAGAATTTTCACCTCTAAAATTTCTATCTCCTAACTTGCTTTGCATATTTTCTATTTCTTTCCTTTTCCTGTTTGGGCTTTTTTTTTTTTTTAATTTCATTTTCTAGTTTGTGAAGTCATTTCTCATTGTAACCATCCTGTTATTTATCCATCTATTGTGTTCTTTAGTTTAACCATTGTATGTTCATGACTAATATTTCTCCTTGCTTCCTTTTTAATGAGATCTTTAAATGGCCAGCTATTTTGGCTGAGGTTCATTTTTTCCTTGGGGTATTGGCTACTATGTCAGGCAATAATTATGAGGGTGGGCCAGACACTAGACCAGGAAAATTCCAAAAGGCTCAGGGGATGGCCAGTGAATAAACCTTGAGGTGGAGAGAGCTTCAGGCACCAGGAAACCACAATTCCCTATCCATTAGCTATAGAAGACCTGGTGCCTACGGTCCATGACACTTTTGAGGGCCGACAAAAATGCGTTATTTCTAATGTGACTCAGGTGGTAAAGAGTCTGCCTGCAATGTGGGAGACTTGAGTTCAATCCCTGGATCAGGAACATCCCCTGGAGAAGGGCAGAGCAACCCATTCCAGTATTCTTTCCTGGGAAATCCTAGGACAGAGGAGCCTGACAGGCTACAGTCCATGGGGTCACAAAGAGTCAGACATGACTGAGTGACTAACACTTTCACGCACTTTAATATAAAGAAAAACATGAACACAATAATAATGACTGTAATATTTAATCTGTTCTGGATTATATTAATCTTTATATTAATGTGGTCATCAAATAATTTTTACTATATTTTATGAAGGAAGGTTACTCAGGACCCAAAAGTCTTAATGCAGCACCATCTCCAATCTGTAAATCACAGTTAATCACTGTTTATTCTACAAAACAATTCTCAGGTGAGCTCTGACTTTTCACTCTCCCCTCCAGCCCCAGAGCCAGAAGTGCATTAGGAAGAGATACATTAGGAGAAGACCAGCTCTGGGTTGGAAGGAGACGGGATGAGAAAGAATGCCAGCTGGTCTACACCTGGTTTTGTCAGCTCCTTCAAGCCCATGGCCCCTGCTTTGCCCTGATTTCACCCCTGTGGTACAGGGACAGGGAAAGGCCCTGTCCGACTCAAGGAAATGGTGGTAGAGAAGCCTAGCAGACAGCCAGCTGTTCTGGTTCTGTTTGGTCCTCCCAGGGAGTGCTAGAAGCCAGAGTGCTTGTAGCCTCGGCCTAAGTCACCACCAGACACAACAAATAAAAATAGCTCCTATCATCCCAGGGGGTTGTCACTGTTTTCTGTCTCACAGTTCCTCCTGGGTTGATCTTGGAGGAAGAGAATCAGCAGTGGTAACATACAAATATTACTTTGTCACTCAGCTGGCTGAAGATCACTCAGTGGTTTCTCATTGGGCTTCTGGTTTCCAAACTTGACTCCTTTAGGAAAAGAGAGAATTAATTACAACCTCCATGTCTACCCTCTGCCTAGCTCTCCTCTGAGAAGAGTTACCAATCTGAATGCCTAAAGTGGAGAACTACCGATTTAGCTGCACAGAGAAGAGGGCAGAGATGTTGTGCATTCATGGGTTGTGTGTGCCTGCTTTTGGGTCTTTTTCCCATCCAGCTGGGTGGGGAAGTTGACTTCCAATTGGCCATATCTTACTCTACAGATCGGGGTGATTTGCTCCCCTCGGTCCTTGACTTCATCCATACAGCCCCAGAAGACAGAGTTGGCAAGCTTACAAACTTTGGATTTGGGTGTGGGGAGAAGTAAAAAGTCTTTTTCAGCTTCAAGTCAAGGTTTCACACTTCAATCCAGCTTTTTTGGTTTTGTTTTTCCAGCACTATTGATGATTACGAGTTGTACATATTTAAAGTGTACAATTTGATGGTTTTATATACATATACTTAGTGAAATATCCACAACAATCAAACTAATTAACATACCCATCACCCATTTGGTTACCCTTTTTTGTGGTGAGAACCCTTAAAATTTACCTTCAGCAATTTCAAGTACATAGCACAATGTTAACTATAGTCACAATGTTGTACATTAGAGCTCTAGAATTTACTCGTCTTGCATAACTAAATTTTGTACCCCTTGACCAACATCTCCGCATTTCCTTTGTCCCCTAGCCCCTGGTGGCCACCATTCTACTCGTTCTATGGCTTGGACAATTGGATTCCACATATAAGTGAGATCATGCCATATTTGTCTTTTTGCATCTGGCTTGTTTCACCTGAGAGCTTCCCAGGTAGCTCAGATGGTAAAGCATCTGCCCACAATGCGGGAGACCCGGGTTCAATCCTGTGGAGAAGGAAATGGCAACCCACTCCAGTACTCTTGCCTGGAAAAGTCTGTGGACTAAGGAGCCTGATAGGCTACAGTCCATGGGGTCGCAAAGAGTCAGACACGACTGAGCGACTTCACTTCACTCTCACTGTTTCACTTAGCATAATGTCCTCCAGGGCCATTCCTGTTGTTGCAAATGGCAGGATTTCATTCTTTTTTAAGATTGAATACCATTCCATCATTATATATATGTATAGGTACTTCGCTTTCTTTGTCCATTCATCAGTTAGTGTACATTCAAGTTGTTTCTATATCTGGGTTACTGAAAATAATGCTTCAGGGAACTCGGGGATGCAGGCATCTCTGAGATCCTGAATCCATTTCATTTGGATATATATTTCTGGGTATACTCCAGAAATGGAATTGCTGGGTCACATGGTTGTTATATTTTTACTTTTTTGAGGAACGTCCATACTGTTTTTCATAGTGGCTGCACCAGTTTACAGTCCCCAAATTTGTGTGCCAGGGATTCCTTTTCTCCACCTCGTCACCAACACTTGTCATCTTTCATCTTTCTGATAACAGTCATCCTGACAGGAGTGAGGTGATCTCTCCTATGGTTTTGATTTGCGTTTCCCTAATGATTAGTGAAGTTGTACACTTTTTCAAATACCTGTTGGCCATCTATATGTCATCTTTGGAAAAGTCTGTTCAGGCTCTTTGCCTACTTGTTCTCAGTGTCTTAGAATATACTGCATTTTATAACTTCTCTAGGAGAAACCATTTATGGATTCTATTAAGTAGCTTTAATTAAATGAACTTTCAAAAAATTCAACTGAGCCTTTGTTCTTGACTGGTATAGCTTATAATTGTCATTTTAATTCTTGTTTGGCTCTTGTTCTTTCTATGGGAACTTTCTGGAGCTAAAAGGAGGAGAGGAGAAATGATAAACAGGGTCGAATTCTGATTTTCCAGGATTCCTGACCACAGCATCATCAGATCCCAGTAGCACCTCTTTGCTCTTGATGGTGAAGGTTGACCAGCCCATCTGTGAATTGGATCCTGCTCTGCTATGGCAGTCTGCTCCCTATTTCACTACAGCCTGTGGTGTTCCTAATACACTTCTCCTATAGAGTATCCCTCAAATTTAGCAGGGTGCCTGACACTTGGCATATATGTGGAATGTGTGTGTGTGTGTGTGTGTGTGTGTGTGCATGTTAGTGGCTCAGTCTTGCCCAACTTTTTGCGATCCCATGGACTGTATCCCACCAGGCTCCACTGTCCATGGGATTCTCCAGGCAAGAATACTAGAGTAGGTTGCCATTCCCTTCTCCAAGGGATCTTCCCAACCCAGAGATCAAACCTGGGTCTCCCCAACTGCAGGCAGATTCTTTAACATCTGAGCCACCAGGGAAGCCAGCAGATAAAAATTAAACATGTATTGTCACCCCCATTTCCTGGATGTAACTCAAGAGAAGCTAAGTGATTTACCCAAAGTCACACAGATGTCAGATGACATCAGGTTGGCCTGATTCCCAGTCCCTCCTCTCTACAGGGACAGGCAGAGAGCTGCCTCCCTTGGCACGGCCCCATTTGCATCCCAAGAAGGAAACTTAGGCTCATGGAGGTTACTCGCCCCAGTGCTGACAGCTTGCTCAGCTCATCCACTTATCTGTCATCTATCTTCCTTACCAGTGGAGATACTGTGGGCATAGTTCTTCTTAAATTAAGCATAAGATGAAATCATTTATTTAAAGCCTTTTACCTGTCCATTACCCCAGGGCAGTTCTTTATGAAGTGATTTCTCACATTTTCCAAGTGACGCAGTTAGTTGGATGGGTGATGTGCCAGGGAAAGTTTGAGAAAGGGGAGAGAGACAGACAGAGTGCTCAGAAAGGGCAACCGGGTAACTGAAAAGGAGAGTCCAGTCACAAGGCTTGTGGGTAGAGAGAGTGTCCAAGCCTATGGTGAAGGCCTTCTGTCCCCAAAGAGCCCCTGGGAGCTAGCCAATGTGCCCTCGTTAAAAAGTATGCCCTTTTGAGCTTTTCCCTTTTGAGCACTGATTTCCCACAAGAGAAAAAGCAGCTGCTCTTTGCTATGGCAGGAGGGCCTCAGGGCACAAGGCAGGTCCTGAATTCTCAGAGTCCTGGGAAGCGAGCTGGAAAAGCCTAGAAAGGAGAAGGAAGATGAAGGTAATACCAGAGGCCAGACTACATTCATCAGAGTGTTAAGGAGGCTGGGTCCCTGTAAGGGAGAAAGCCTCCCCAGAGTGGGATTCAAGGCCTGAGATAGTGACAGGGCCCAAAGAACCAAAAAAGAAATGGTCAAGACCTCAGTACCACTGCTATCAAAACTTTGAGGAACCCGACAGAAGAGCGAGGAGGATTTGTGAACAGAGGCAAGGGGGTTGGGAATGAAGAACTGGGCTGGCTATCACTGTACTCTACGGCCTCAGAGTTCTCATGTGTCAGATGGGGTTTTGATCTGATTGCTCTCAGGCTCTTCAGGTCCTGGGTAGGATCTTCTGCCTGGCTTGAAGCTTCCTGATGATGACTGACTTGACCCCCAACAATACCCGTTATATTACCAGGCATGGATCATACACAGAGGCCCTGAGGCCCAGACTCTGCCAGGGCCTCAGTTAGACAAGACTTTTTCTTTTACACCCCAGAGTTTGGAGTAGGCTGGCCACTCCAGCAAGATCAAGATCATTGGTGTTGAATTAGGACACCTGGGCCCTAATACCAGCTTCCTGTGTGACCTCAGTCAAGTCAACATTTCTGGGCCTTAACTGTAAAATGAGGAATGTAGTATTTACCTTTCCAACCCCATGGAAGTGAAGTGAAGTGAAGTCGCTCAGTCATGTCCGACTCTTTGCGACCCCATGGACTGTAGCCAAGTTCCACCGTCCATGGGATTTTCCCGGCAAGGATACTGGAGTGGGTTTCCATTCCTTCTCCAGGAGATCTTCCCGACCCAGGGATTGAACCTGGGTCTCCTGTATCATAGGCAGATGCTTTACCGTCTGAGCCATGGAGGTTGAGATATTTGAATAGCATATAACTGTGAAGGGACTTGAAAGACTAAAAAGAGAAGGCATTGTGATCAGTACTGACATGACTATACAGCTGTGAAGAAAAGACCACCTTACCTCAGAAGAACAGACACTCAGTTTTGTGAACAAAGAGGTGTTTTCTGTATATTAATTTAAAAGAAAGAGATCTCTTTTCAAGACAGAGGTCATTGCAGACTGGCCATGCAAGGTCCTGGTCAGAAATACTGTCCACTGCAGGGAAGCCTAGGCACTCATCCTGAGAGTTTCCCATCTAAGGGGCCATCGGGCATGGTGCCATGTGATAATCCATGTAGCAACCCTAGGCTGGCATAGTAGTAAGTATAAATTTCTGCCCTACAGAGGTGCAATACACAACACATGTAAGTCTATCTCCCATCTTTAAAATCTTCCCTCCAGCCCACAACCCTGCTCAGCCATGGCCTCATTCTTCTGCTCTAGTTTATTTCAAAACACCTTCAAAGAGCTGTCTAAACTTGCTGTCTCCTGTAAGAAGGAGATCTTGTCCTCTCATCAAAATAGGTGTAGAGAATACATATCTCAACCTAATAAAGGCCATTTATGACAAACCTGTGGCTAACATCATATTCAATGATGAAAAACCTAGAGGTTTTCCTTCAAAATCAAGACAGAGGGGCCCACTCTTGCCACTTCTAGTTAACATAATATTGGAAGTCCTAGCTATAAAAATCAGATAAGAAAGAGAAATGAAAGGCATCCAAAATGGGAAGAGGTAAACCTGTAATAATTTGCTGATGATATGATAGTTTATATAGAAAGCCCTGAAGTCTCCACCAAAAACAAAACAAAACTATTAGAATTAATAAATGAAATCAGGAAAGATGCAGGAACAAGATTAATATACAGATATCTGTTGCTTTTCTATACACTAATAATGAATACCAGAGAAAGAAAGCAGAAAACAATCTCATTTAAAATCACATGAAAAAGAGTAAAATACCTAGGAATAAACTCCTTGTTTCTTAAACTCATTCCAGTTAGTCTGTTGCTTCCCACTCTTGAAGAAACGGCCAGTGGCCACTGTGTTGCAAAATGGACGGTCAGTTCTCACTCCTCACCTTCCTCCACCTCCCAACAGCTTGTGGCACAGTGGATCATTCTTCCTGAGGTATTTCTCCTTTTGATGCCCAAAACCACTCTTTCCTGGTCCATCTCCAGCTTCACTGGTTGCTCCTTCTTGATCTCTTTTGTAGGATCTGCTTCATTTTCTTGATCTTTGAATGCTGCAAGACCCCAGGGTTTAACTCCCAGTGTTTCCTCTTCACCCTCTATATTTGCTGTCTAGCTGAGCTCATTCAGTCTCATAATCAACCATGAATATACTGATAATCCCAAATATATACTTCAGTCCACACCTTCCCCCTAAAGTAAAAGTGAACATCGCTCAGTCACGTCCAGCTCTTTGCAATCCCATGGGCTATGCAGTCCATGGACTTCTCCAGGCCAGAATACTGGAGTGGGTAGCCTTTACCTTCTCCAGGGGATCTTCCCAACCCAGGGATCGAACCCAGGTTTGCCGCATTGCAGGTGGATTCTTTACCAGCTGAGCTACAAGGGAAGCCCATCCCCCTAAATGCTACTCATGTGTTCAATCCCCATCCAAAATATCCACTTGGATAGCATCCAAACTAAATATGTTCAAAACCAAACTTCTGACATTCCTTCATTCCCTCTCTTGAGTATTTTTCTATCCTAGCAACTTTATTTTTTCAGTTACTCAAGTTAAAACATTGCAATCATCCTTGGTTCTTCTCCGTCTCGTCTGTACCTATAATCCATCAGCAACTCTTGACAACTCTACCTGGCCACATTGTACCCATCACAGCCAGAACCCTGACCCAGGTCACTCAGAGACCTGCAGCAGCCACCCCATTGCCCTCCTTGCTGCATCCCTGTCCCCGCCTCCACTCCCTTGCAAACACACTTCACTGTCTCCCCAGTCCAGGAACTTTGTATTGTAACTACTCTTTCCATTGCTTGGAAAACTCTTCTCTTGCTGTCTTCAGACCTCACCTTGAAGTTCACCTTGTCAGAGAGGTCCTCCCTTACCGCTCTGTGAAACTTGGCACCACCTCCGACGCTCTTTCCCTGTAAGTGCTTTATTCGCCTCTGCACGTAGCACTATCTGACATTTGATACATATATATGTGTATGTGTTCTGGGAATGTGTGTTTAATTTTTTTGTCTTCCTCCACTAAAATGTAAACACCCTGAACACAGGGACTTTGTGTATTTTGCCTACTGCTATATCTCTGGTGCTTAGAAAGAGTCTGGTACAGAGTAGGTATTTAATAAATATTTGTCAAATTAATGAGTTAGAAAAGGGTTAGAACCAATTAGATTCCTTCCTGGAAGTCTGCCTTGGAAAGGCTGGGAAAGTCAATACAGTCAATGGACAGAGAATGGCCCAGTCACTGTCATGATGGAGTTTGACAGGAGGAGCTTCAGCATCCTTGCTAAGGAGATGGTTAAATGACCATGTCACTACAGCTGTGTTGTATCCTAAACAATGAAATATTTTCCAATGGATGGTTCAGGCTCCTGAGATTTGACTGTTTTGTACATTTGAGGTCATTTCCTGCTAGGTTTTTTGAAAAGCCTAAATGTGTCTCCTCTCTTTGCAAACAGAAGGAACTAACATATAGAGAAGGAAATGGCACTCCACTCCAGTGTTCTTGCCTGGAGAATCCCAGGGATGGGGGAGCCTGGTGGGCTGCCGTCTATGGGGTCACACAGAGTCAGACACGACTAGAGCGACTTAGCAGCAGCAGCAACATAAAGAGGGGGCTTCCCTGGTGGTTCGGTGTTAAAGAATCTACCTGCAATGCAAGAGAGTTTGTTCAATCCCTGGGTCAGGAAGACCCCCTGGAGAAGGAAATGGCTTCCCACTCCAGTATTCTTGCCTGGGAAATCCCATGGACAGGGAGCCTGGCAGGCTATAGTCCATGGGGTCACAAAAGAGTTGAACATGACTTAGTGACTAAACAACAAAAGACACAGAGAGGTATAGACCCATCCTCACGACAAGTCTAAAAATTCAGTATTAAGTTTAAAATTACTTGCCTACTTGATTTCTTGACCAACCTCAACTTGTACCAGGTTTCAAGGAATCAGAAACAACATGATAATGTTGTCTCAAAATGTTCATGTTACAGATAGCATCATTTCAAATACATTTTTCTTTGCATCTCTGATCACATCCTGTGGCTTTTGCCCTAACAATGGAATGATTGAGTCCTAAGGCTACGAATCCCGATTATGCCCAAGTGCAAAACAGATGTTTGGGTTTTTCCCCCCATCTTGAAATATTCCTCAGAAAAGAAGGTATCGCTTATTGTCCGGTGCTTATGAATACTTTTATTAGCAGCACTCTTTAAATTATTTTTAACAGCAAACAGTCATTGGAAGAAGATCCCTAAGTCTCCTACTTCTCAAGCCTGGTTGGAGACTTCGGGGAGTTTAAGAAAATCCTGATGATCGGTCCCACCTGAGACCGATCATAACAGAATCTTGGGATGGGGTAGTGCTGGGCATTGGTCTTTTTTAAAAGCTTCCCAGTTGTTTCTGTGAGCAGCTAGGGCTGAGTGTCTCTGCCCTTGAAATGACCTCAATCCTTGCTAATTTTGTATACTTATGAACGTCACCACTCAGAGTCAGTGTCCAAGGAGCTAAAAACACTGAAGTTGGGTTTTGTCATTTTTGTTGGGGGCATGTCTCTTCTTACCCACCCATGCTCAGGAAACTAACAAGTTCAGTCACACTGAGCTGTCATTGACTGATAGCAATCAAGTGTTAGTTAGCCTGTCGGCAGGACAGCCCTTGTGAGTTGGGGGCCTTCTGTATCCATCCAGGTAGTGGTTGCCTCTTGTAAGTCTGGATTACTAAGGAGTACTCTAGGCCCTCCAGCCAGAAAAACAGGGCATTTCAGGGCCATAACCAGCTTTGGCCTGGGAGCGGGGCAGTGTCCCTTTAATTTGCTGCTGGAATTGGGCAGCAGCTGAGATCAGGACCTTTTGAAATATTTATCTGCTTGTTATTTATCTGGGCAGGGTGCGGGGGAGAGGAGAGGTCCTGGGAACTATGCCCAGAGCCAGAAAGAGTACAGGGAAAACTTCGCTAAATTTGTTTTAATAACTTTTACTGTACTTTTTTAAATTATAAAAGTAACAAATGCTTACTAAAGGAAACTTGGATATGCAATAAAGTATAGAGAAGAAAATAAATAACCCATAACCCCAGAGCTATGCAGTGTTAAGAGTTTGGCGTATGTCCATCTAGACCTCTTTTTTAAGCACACACACGTGCGCTGTGTGTAATTATATACAGCGTTGCATCCTGTTCTCTTTCCTTTAACATTATATCATGAGCACATTTCTGTGTCATCAGAAATTCTTTCAAGACATAATTTGGAATAGATCCATAACATTCCTTCATTGGCTGTCCATGATTTATTTAACTGATGTCCCATTGTTGGATATTTAGGTTATTTCCAAGTTTTCATGTTAATGAAGAATAATGAGGCTAGCAACTGTCCACAGATCTGCTCACATTTCTTATAAATTTTTAGTGTTATCTTTGACCAGGAAGTCAACACGGTATGGAGAAAAGCACAGGATTTTTTTCTTTTCTTTTTCTTTATTATTGAAGACAAATTTACATAACATAAAAGTACTTTTATGGAGTACTCTACACATAGGGGTACTAAACACAAATTTTAATTCTTGTATGCCTAGAGTACATAAACACAAATTTACATAGCCATTTTAACCATTTCAAAGTGTGGAATTCAGTGGCTTTTAGTACAGGCACATGTTGTATGGCTATCACCACTACCTAATTCCAGAATATTCTCAACACTCTGTACCCATTACTCAGCCACTTCCCAGCCCCACTCCTCCCAGTCTCTACAACCACTAATCTGCTTTCTGCCTGCATGGATTAAAGCGCACTATCCTAGTACTCAGGAAGCCATGATTCAAAACCTGATTCACGCACTGACTAGCCTTGAGCCTGTAAGGAGTTTACTTACTCTTGTTCATCCTCAGAATCAGGCCTCAGACCAGGCATCTGATTACAGCTATACCATTGTCTCTTTTTGTATTCCCAAGATACCTGCTGCTGCTGCTAAGTCGCTTCAGTCGTGTCCGACTCTGTGCGACCCCAGAGCCGGCAGCCCACCAGGCTCCCCCGTCCCTGGGATTCTCCAGGCAAGCACACTGGAGTGGGTTGCCATTTCCTTCTCCAATGCATGGAAGTGAAAAGTGAAAGTGAAGTCGCTCAGTTGTGTCCGACTGTTCACGACCCCATGGACTGCAGCCCACCAGGCTCCCCCATCCATGGGATTTTCCAGGCAAGAGTACTGGAGTGGGGTGCCATTGCCTTCTCCACAAGATACCTACAGAAGTGCTAAATAAACTAAAGACAGCACTCTCAAAATATCCCTCCACAGATGACCTATTAGTTATAAGGGGAAGAGGTAACCTTACAGTGGAGAAACCTGGCTGAAACCACCTTAACAACATGGTCAAGCTTGGCATCACTAAGCGTGGGGCAGACTGGCATCATGTGCCTCTCGATGTGATACGGTGAAAAGGGCATCCAGTGGCATCCAGGTAGGATTCTTGCCCAAAATCTCTGACCTTCCACTCGCAGGATACATAATCAGACAAACCCAGAGACGATCTCCAAGCAGCTGACCTTGGATCCTTCTACACTGTCCT
This sequence comes from Aepyceros melampus, assembly GCA_006408695.1. Classification (NCBI taxonomy): domain Eukaryota; kingdom Metazoa; phylum Chordata; class Mammalia; order Artiodactyla; family Bovidae; genus Aepyceros; species Aepyceros melampus. Next base: position 76,856 of record SJXQ01006835.1, read on the forward strand.
GTCGTGAACAGAGAAGGCAGGGGGCTTGTTGACTAAAGGACACTAAAAATGCATGTGAGTCTGGATTAGATTGTGGATTAAAAAAAAAAGAGTCATAAAGGATATTATGATAACTGGGGAAGTTTGAATATGGACCATATGTTAGATAATATTATATCATATGTAATTTCTTGAATGTGAAATCATATTATGGTTATATAGGAATATATCCTGTTCTTAGAAGATTCCTGCTATAGTATTTAGGGTTGAAGGATCATATGGTTGCAATTACTCTCAAACATTTAGTAAATTAGAAAGTGTGAATGTATGTAAAGTGAAAGAAAGCAAAATCAAACAAATGTAAAGTGCTAGCAACAGGTGGGTCTACACACTAGCAATAGGTGGGTCTTGGTGAAGTATTCACGTTATTCTTCTCTCAGCTTTCCTGGATTTAGAATTTTTCAACATAGTAAAATTAGGAAAAATAGAAAATAACTGAATCTACCCCACATAAATGTACATTAATGAACTTTACAGTGTTTTTAAAAATTCTAGCTAGTATTTATTTTATTTTAAGATGGTTATTTATTTGGCTGAGCCGGGTCTTAGTTGCATCATGCAAAATCTTAGTTGCAGCATGTAGTAGTTCCCCGACCAGGGATGGAACCGGGGCATCCTGCAATGGGAGCACAGAATCTTAGCCACTGGACCACCAGGGAAAGTCCCGGAGCCAGTATTTAACTATTGAGGAATTTCACTTAAAATCTTTACTTCCAGTTTCTTTTAGAAAACTATCATATCTGGTCACTCTAAACCCATATTCTCAACAAGGCAGCAATTGGTGCTGCTGAGTGGCTTCTTTCTACTTTAAAGGGCCTCCTCACTCCAAGGTTGCATGCCTGGGCTCTCAGACTCCCTGGCATTGACCAGGAAAGCCTCAATGATGGGGAATTTGCCCACCAAGCTATATAAGGAGAAAGGAAAGGGTTCTGAACCAGAAACCCTCAGAAACTTATGGAGCCGGTTGGGTTGCCAACACAACCAGTCAAACCAGGAGGCCCCTAACAGCATAACCATGGCCCTCCTCCCAAATCAATGGCTCATGGAAGATGGGGACTGACCCTCCTCTTCAGACTGGAGGCCCTCTCAGGACCCTATCTTCATCAGATGAGGAGCTTTCATGACAGCAGAGAAATAGGCTTCTGCCTTATATTATTTCTAGAGAAATGAGATGGTTGGATGGCATCACCGACTCAATGGACATGAATTTGAGTAAACTCTGGGAGTTGGTGGTGGACAGGGAGGCTTGGAGGCTGCAGGCCATGGAGTCGCAGAGTCGGACACAACTGAGCGACTGAACTGAACTGAGAAAAACAAGGGCTTGTAACCATGACGGCAAGCACCCAACTAACATTTTAGGAATCTCAACCATACCAACATCCATAATGACTACTCCTAATAAAAATTTTGCTCAGAAGTCTGTGAATTATTGGTAGCCAACCTATCGCCATGGTGCCCATCGTCTTGGCCAACCAATCATAGATCAAAGCAGGCTAGGGCAAGAGCTACACCTCATGTCCCCACAGATGATTATGATACTTAATTGGTTAAAATGAATCTAATTAGGAGACATGTACATGCCTCCCATGACATCATCACAATAGGATAATGTCCTTGACACTGGTGGAAGAGAAAGAAAACCTCAGTGCTGGTCTCAGCTTCACCAGTGACTCACTCTACAAGGTCGGGTGAGGCTCTTACCCCTTTGAGCCTCACATGCCTCATTGATCAATTGGAGATAATTACCCCTGCCTTGCCTATTTCACAAGGGTGTTATAACAAGAGAATTAGAGATTAGGTAGGATGGTTGAAAAATACAGAGGACTACTGAAATGTATTAATTTACTATTTGGAGAATATTTTGTAAACGTTTCCCCCTAGAGACATTGTCCCCACTCCAAGATCATCTCATTCTTTTTCTTTCTCTTTTTACCCCCATTCTCTCCTTACTCCAAACTTTTCTTTGCCCCAAACTCGAGGTTCCTGAAACTTTCAGGAATTCCAGCTTTCTTTTAAGGCTCTAGCCCCAAGATATGTACAGATGAGGCCAAGATGCTTGAGGATCAGGCCTTCCACAGGAGCAGGGATGGGCCTGCCAAGACTCTGCCATGGACTGGACACCAAGTAGGAGAATAATACATGTTTGTTGACTGAATAAGTGAGTGACTCAGGGATGTAGGTGGGCCCTGCCTGAGTTAGGGAAGGAAGGAGACAGGAAAGAAACCAGCAGTCACACTCTGCATAGCAGAATGGCATAGAGAGCGGAGAGGAAGGTCTGGATTTGGGGCTGAAGGACAGAGAGACTTTCCACTCTGTTGTGTGGAGAAGCCTCTGGTTTGAGCCACTTCCCTCTCTCACACCTGCTGACCTGGGAGCCAGCTGGGCATTGTAGAGTGGGTTCATTATGGTCTGTAATCAGGCTGTTAAGCCCCACACCTGCCCCGTGGCCTGATAGGCGGGGCCTCTGCAGCCGCCACTCTTGAATTCCCTGGGTGCCATAAAAAGAAGTTTCACCTTAAAGGTACCCAATTTCACTCTTGGAGTTTGTTTGAAATTTCTTTGGCAAGGGAAAGATGTGGACAGGAAAAAGGATTGCCAAAGCCCTCAAAGCACTCCAGGGACAAGAAAAGGGAAGAGAAACAGATGAGACCATGAGTGGCTAGCATGGGGCTGGGGTGGCACCAGGCACTGTGGGTGCTGAAAGAGGCCCTCCTAACCTAGCTGCCCACCTTGCTCCCAGGTACATGGGGTTTCCTGCAGCAGCAGAGAAGGGGGATAGAACATTAGACAGTGGTCGTTTGACATCAGCTTTTTTAAGAAACTTTTTGCTTGTGTGTAAGCACACAGCTGTGATGAGAGTAATTTTACTTTTAAGTTGTTATTCCTAAATCCTAGTCTTTTTTAATTTTTTAAGAATTTTATTGAAGCATAGTTGATTTACAATGTTGTGTTATTTCCTGCTGTATAGCAAAGTGACTCAGTTACACACATATATATTCTTTTTCATATTCTTTTCTATTATGGCTTATCACAAGATACTGAATATAGTTCCCTGTGCTGTACCGTAGGCCTTTGTAGTTTATCTATCGTATGTATAATGTTTTACATCTGCTAATCCCAAATACCCAATATTTCTCTCCCCCACTGCCCCTCGCTCTTGGCAACCACAAGTCGCTTCTCTGTGTCTGTGAGTCTGTTTTTGTTTTGTAGGTACGTTCATTTGTGTCGCACTTTAAATTCCACGTGTCTAAATCTTAAGTGCTTCAAAACAAGGAAAGAATTGGGAAGACATAGCAAAAATGCAGGCTATGTTGGTATGCATGCAGAATTACAAAATAAGTCCTTTGCTCCTCAAATAGTTATCATTCTCCCTTCTCCACCTGACCTCTTCTGATGGAATCACGTCTCTGAGGCAACACTATAGCACCTCTTCCACTGTTCATGCGTGACAAGGATCTCTTTCTTCTTGTATTAGTTATTACCTTCATTTGACAAGTGTTTGTTTACTGCGGACTTACCATTTGCCAGGCACTGTTCTGCTGCCTGGGGATACATTATGAACAAAACAGATATAGCTTATGTTCTAGTGGGAAAGGACCAGGCAAAGACAGAAAGAAGGAAAGAAAGCATCCTATACTTATAACGTGTCAGATGGTGGTATGTACCCTGGAGAAATGCAAAGTTGGAAACAGGAATAAAAATGTGTGTGCATGGAGGACAGAGGCCAGGGCTAGGGGCCTCAGTGAGGATGGGTTCGAGAAAGCCCTGAGGAGGCTGCAGAGGGAGCCACATGGCCGTTAGGAGAAAGAATAGTCCAGCCAAAGGCAACCACAAGTACAAAGCCTCCAAAGCAGGAAAAGCTAGTAGGAATATTGGGGTCCACTGTGACTGGAGTGGAGTAGGGTAGGTTAGTAAGAGATGGGGTCAGTGTGGCCACAGAGAACCACATTATGCAGAGCCCCAGAGGCCATTGTAGGAACGCTGGCTTTTATTTTTTAGAGGGGGAGTGGCTATATCTGACTCCATTTTAACAAGGTCCTTTGTGCCCAAGAGAGACTGTCGAGTGTAAAAGGAGAGATGACAGCCATCTGGACCAAAGTAGTCATGTTGTAGTTGGTGAGACAAGGTCAGCTGCTGGAGAAGTTCCAAAGTAAACCCCTCCCTCAGATCTTGAGGATGAACGTGGATTTGTTTTTGTTTTTGTTTAAAAAAAAAAAAAAAGAAGAATGAAGTTGGGGATGATTCCAAAGCTTTAGGGCTGGGCGACTGGAAAAGTGGGGTCATCATGAAGTGAAGGGAAAGACAAGAAGGGCTGGTAGAGTTGAGAAAGAGGAGGCGTTTGGCTTCCAACCTTTAGACATCCAGGTGGGGATGTCAGGTAGGCAGTTGGACATGTGAGTGCAGTTTTGGGAAGTGGTCCAGGCTAAAGACTTAAATTTGAGAGTCATCAAATTTGTATGTGTTTGGGTAGGTCCATCAGGGCCAGAACTACATCTTATTAGTGTTTGAACCCCTGTCTAACCTAGGAGTGGCTTGCCTACCGGTAGTAGAGACCCAGTATATATTTATATTAATAGACTATGTGGTTGTATTTTTCTATGAAAATAAAGTCAAGATTAATTGAATTGTGAAAACAGTGGCACCCCAACCTGCACATTTAATGGCAAAAGCCCAAGGTCTAGAAGGAGCTGATCCAGACTTGAGTCCTAGTAATCTCAGCCAAGTGACTTAGTCTCTCCAAGTCAGTTTTCTCATTTGTAAAGTGGAGGCAATCCTAGTGGCTAGTTACTCTGAAGGGTGGTTATGAAGATTAAAGCTCATGAGTATGAAATGCATAAGCATGGTACAGATGGGAGTCAGTTGCAAAAGTCAGACAGGGATTGATAAAGACATAGGACTGTTCTCAGGTTTGTTGCTGTTTCCCTGTTTACCTGAAGGACTTTGAATAGGGACCCCAGAAACAGGTTCAGAATGCAATGGGCTGGTCTCTGCCTGGCTCCATAATCCTCACTGCTGAAATTCAATTCAACACCATTAAATTAAAACCATCATGAGATACCACCACACATTAGACTAAAACAAGACAAAAACAGAATATGTAAACACCCATAAACCCTGAGTGATGCTAAATACTGGTGAGACCTTGGAACAACTGAAACCCTCACCTATTTCTAGTGGGAATGCAAATGACACAACCACTTTGAAAACAGTTTGGCAGTCTCTTAAAAGGTAAACATACACTTATATGATGCAAATATCCTTCTCCTGGGTATTTACTCAAGAGAAACAAAAACTTATCACATAAAAAAATCCATCTGTGGATACTCATAGCAGCTTTATCATAATTGCCCCAAACTGGAAAAACCCAGATGTCCTGGTGAATGGACAAACTATAAAAAGAACAAAGTATTGATTCAAGCAATAATATGGATGAATCTTAAAAGTATTTTATAAGCGAAAGAAGCCAGAACCAAGAGGCTCCATATGGTATGATTCTGTTTACATGACATTCCAGAAAAGGCAAAATGACAGGGGCAGAGAATAAATCAGTGGCTTCCAGAGGTTGGGAGGAGTTGATGGCAGAAGTTGATGAGAGAATTTGGAGGTGATGGGATTGTTCTGTATCATGCGTTTGTTGTAATGGATACACTGTTCTATGCATTTTTCAAAACCCACAGCAGAGAATGTTATAAAAAGTGAATTTTATAGCATCTAAGTTAAGAAAAAAACAACCAGGATGTGGGGCAAACTCAAAATGAAATACAAATTGTAACAAGTGATGTAACAATATTCCAAATGAATGGCATCAGCACACTGAAGGGAGTGGAGAAGAAAAGAACCAACCTACATAATTTTGGAAAATAGTACTTTGGCTATCATAAGCCTGAAGGAAAAATAAACTACACAAAGTAACGTGGTTAGCAAATTTGTTTCTCACGGGGGTCTGTATTAGCAATCCTGAAAACGGATATACTTGGGTTGAACAAGTAAGTAAACACATTATAGATAAGGAAAGCCTGTGCTCTCACTGTCAGAGAAGTTACAAACAAAGTAGGGAAAGGCCCAAATGAACTCTGGTGCTGGACTGGATTCAAAGGGATCAGCACAAACTCTTGTTTATTTTTGTGGTATAATACATATGACATAACATTTACCATTTTTATCATTTTTAAGTGTAAGATTCAGTGACATTAACTACACTTATAATGTCGTGCAACAATAACCACTATCCATTTCCAGAACTTTTGCTTCATCCCAAACAGAAACGCTGTAACATGAAATAATTCTCCATCCCCCACTCCCTCCAGTCCCTGTTAATCTCGATTATATGGATAGGACTGCTCTAGGTGCCTCATGTTAGTGAATCATACAGAATTTCTTCTCTGAGTCTTGTTTATTTCACTCAGCATATTGCTTTTTAAGTTCATCCTTGTTTTAGCATTTATCAGAATTTCATTTCTGGGACTTCCCTGGTGGTCCAGGGGCTAAGACTCTGAGCTGCCAGTGCAGGGGGCCCAGGTTCGATCCCTGGTCAGGGAGCTAGATCCCACATGCTACAACTAAGACCCAGAGCAGCCAAATAAATAAATAAAATAAAAAAAAAAAAGAATTTCATTTCTTTTCAAGGCTGAATCATGTTCCATTATCTGTTTATATCACATTTGTTGATCCATTCATTTGTTGGTGGGCACTCGTGTTTTTTAAATACATGTACAAATAGATACCGGAAAAACAGAGGACAATTAGTATATTATATATATATATTAGTATATATATTAGTATATATATATTTATTTCCAGTCTCTCAGCTGAGAGAGCCTAGAAGTGAGGACGCTCTAGCAGCAGGGAACATACCTGATGCCCATTCTCCAGTCAAAGGAGTCAGGCCTCTTTGAAGAAATGTTTGACTCCAGGCCTGGGGCAGGGAAAATGCAAGATAAGCCTGAAGCATTTTGTGGAGTCAGAGAGCAAGGGCATGCTTTCCAAACGTTGGGAGCATGTCTGTTTTTGGTTTTGCTTTTTAAGGGTGGAGCGCGTAGGAGCTTCAGGTAGTACCTGAAGGAACTGCCAGTAGCCAGAGCCGAGCAATCTGGGAAATCGAATAAATAAATGAATAACGCTAGATTATCGCCACATACTAGGCATGAATTTGCTTTGATTAAAATAAATAATCAAATATAAACAAATGGAAATGAAAAGATAGCCCCTCCTTTTGGAAGAATTCCAAATAATAAATGTAGGAGGAATGGAGGAAAGGGAAAAGTCACCATCAGAAAATGACAGTAATAACTACTGCAGGTAGGATCCACACAGATGCTAACATCAGTGGGCAAAGGTTCCAGGAGAAAGTGGGTATTTGCATAAAGCGCCTGCCTGCAATGCAGGAGACCCAGGTTCGATCCCTGGGTCGGGAAGATCCCCTGGAGAAGGAAATGGCAGCCCACTCCAGTATTCTTGCTTGGAGAATTCTGTGGATTGAGGAGCCTGGTAGGCTATAGTTCACGGGGTCACAAAGAGTCAGACACAACTGAGTGACTTCACTTCGCTTCAGAGTGTCTCTCCCAGGATATTTATCACCTACAGAGGGAAAAATCATAGCTTGACAGTGGGACAATGTTCCAGGAGAAAGTGGGTATTTGCATAAAGCGTCTGCCTGCAATGCAGGAGACCCAGGTTCGATCCCTGGGTCGGGAAGATCCCCTGGAGAAGGAAATGGCAGCCCACTCCAGTATTCTTGCTTGGAGAATTCTGTGGATTGAGGAGCCTGGTAGGCTATAGTTCACGGGGTCACAAAGAGTCAGACACAACTGAGTGACTTCACTTCGCTTCAGAGTGTCTCTCCCAGGATATTTATCACCTACAGAGGGAAAAATCATAGCTTGACAGTGGGACAACCCCACCTAAGTAACTGGTCCATGTGAACATTACCAGGAGTAAGATGTATGATCTGACAGAGCCTCTTGATAGGTCACATGGAAAAGGGCATACTGGTGTCTCTGCCAAAAATGTGTAACTAATCTAAACATCAAAAGATCTCACGGAAACTCAAATTGTGGGAAATTCTACAAAATGTCCCTGTCATGAAAGACAAAGAAAGACAGAAACTGTCACAGACTGGACCAGGAGATGAAGGAATCAGGATAAGTAAGTGCAATGTGAGGTCCTAGACTAGATCCCAGGAGAGAAAAAGCATTTTAGTGGGAAAAGCTAGTGGAAATCCAAATAAAGTCTGTAGTTCAGCTATGGGTATTGTACCCCTGTTGCTATCTTAGCTTTGATAGCTCCTGCAATTGTGTGGAATAGTAACATCAGGAGAAACAGAGAAGGGAATATGGGAACTCTCTGTACTATTTTTGCAACTTTTCTATCAGTCTGAATTTTTTTCAATGTAAAATATTTTCTTAGAAGAACTTAAAGTTCTACTGCTTTCTATATGTTTAAAAATATACCTAATGCATTAGTAGAGTGATACAAATGTGTTAGTATAAATGAATGATGATAGACACATTAGTGGTGTGTATGCCAACTTATTTAACTGATTGGAATTTGTGGTTAAAGGGATATGAAGACGACTGTTCTTCAACCTGAGGCAAAGAGATGGCGGATACCTAGAGTAGTCAAAACCACAGAGAGATAAAGTAGGAATGGTGGTTGCCAGGGGTAGAAGGAGGGAGATGGGGAGTTTAATGGGTTCAGAGGTTCTGTTATGCAAAATGAAAAGAGTTCCAGAAATGATGGTGTGATCATGATGCTGCTGATGGTCACACAAAAACCTGAATGAACTTCATGCCACCAAACCAGATGCTTAAAAATGGTAAAGATAATACATTTTACATAATGTATACTTTGCCACACTCAAAACCGAAACAAGGACTGCAGAGTTTATCATTCAGTTCTGCAATGTCTTGCTCCTACATATTTCTTGCAAGATAGGCTCCTCTTCCCAGCAGGGCTTCACGTGATCAGATCTGGAACACAGCTTGTTTTGAGAGACAGAACTACGGGACTGGGTATTAGTTCATGCTTAATCCACAGATAGGGGTGGACAGCTGGGAAAGGTCAGAGTGCAGAAAGGAAAATTCTGTTCACTTGGGGAGTACTGTTAACAAGGTTCCATTGAACGTTATCTTAATCTCTCAGAGACGAGACAAGCCTGCCCTCATATCCCTGAGGCCTGGTTCCTCGGGGCTCAGGAGTAACTTGGGATATGCACACTCATCTTCCATCTTCCATCTCTACCTCCCTGGCCCAGTTACTCGTGTCCCTTGGTTCTATGGAGACTTCTCACAGGGTCCATGCTCACCCCATCTGTATCTACATACACACCTATCTGTACAGGCAAGGTTACTCTGTGATGGATTTCCCTGGTGGCTCAGAGGTTAAAGCGTCGGCCTCCAACACGGGAGACCCAGGTTCGATCCCTGGGTCGGGAAGATACCCTGGAGAAGGAAATGGCAAGCCACTCCAGGATTCTTGCTTGGAGAATCTCATGGACTGAGGAGCCTGGTGGGCTGCAGTCCATGGGGTCACAAAGAGTCGGACACGACTGAGTGACTTTACTTACTTACTCTGTGATAATCAACAGTGGTTTATTAAACCTCAGTGGTTTAAGCCATCAGATGTTTACTTCTTGCTCATTGTGTGAATTTAGCACAGGTTGACTGGGGCTCTTCTCTGTGTCACGGTCCCTCCGGGATCCAGGCTGATACCACAGTCACTACTGGGAACTCTGGTGACCATGGATGCTGACTCTTACAGCCTTTGCCTGGAAATGATCCAGGTCACTTCTGCTCACATTTCTTTGTCTAAAGCATGTGGGATGGCCCAGCATTACTTTAAAATTCTCCTTCAGGGAAGAATAATGTAGTTTATTACACTCACCGAGCCCCCCAGCAGTTCCCTCACCTCTAAAGGAAGAGATCTGGTTGCTGGCAAGAACCCCATCCCAGCCCTATACACGGGACCCCACTGAAAGAACCCTTAGTGCTCTACGTTCTGCAGCTGAGACCACAAAGACCCATTAAAGGAGCTTGTTTGGGGTTTGAGATTGGTCCGCTCCATGCCTGTTCATTTCCTATTCCATTCCCACAATCCAGGCTGCATCTGTCCAGAGGCCTGCAAGGGTCCCACCCTCTCCTTCTGAGAGCAGATTCTTGGTCATTGATGAGGAGTACATATGGCTTGCCTACAGGGGCCACAGTGTGACTCACTGGCTTCCCAGAAGCTAATCAGCCAACTGGTGATCGGTGATGTACCGGTCTATTTTCCCCTCTTCCCCTACTGGGAATCAGTGGCCATAATCCTGGAAGATAAGGAGAATTCCTATCACTTGTTTGTACTTTAAAGAGCAATAGTCCCACTGAGTTTTGTAATGTAATGTAATTTTGTAATAATGTAATATAATTTTTATTTAAGATTGGTCCCTTAGGAACAGATAAAGAACAATGTGGGAGGCTGTAGTGAGAGTGCATCCGTGTGTGTGCCTGATTTCTGTGGCTTAGCTTGATTTCACCTTAAGATAATTTAACAGTACTTTCTATACAAGTTCACAGCATTCCTAAAATAGCCAATTCCCACTGTGTGTTTAAACTACTTATTGTTTTCCAAAAATCTGATTTAACACTCAACTTTTCGGGAGCATTGTCTCTTTATAAAGCAAAGCCTTGCTGTGCTTATGTTTCTCAGCAAATTCCTAGAACCAGAGACAATATGGAAATGGAGGGTCTTGGATACAACAATCAGAATATTTGTGACCCACCCAAAACTGGCTTCCCTTTCCAGATGGGGAATTTCTAGTAGGGAGGAAACAGATTCGTTCATTTGTTTAACACATACTGTTTCACTGAGTAGCTTCTAAGAGCTGAATACTCTAAGCAGTGTAGAAGATGCAAGGAGAGGTTAGCACCTTTTACTCCCTGTCAAGAGTTTACAGTGCGGCCATAAGATCATGTTCATTTGCTTGACATTCTCTGGTGTATCTTTCTGCCCAAAGACCAGAAGGAGACATTTCTCCCACAGAGGTCAGGCCTCTGGCCCTGCCCCACACGCCTCTGGCTGAAACCGCCTCATGGCCAACTTCAGACTTCCTCTAGCAGACAAACCCCTGGTTGCATAAAAGCTGCAGTTGCTGCTCCAGCCCTGCAAACAATCCCTTCTCTTTCCCTCCCTGGCACACCTCCCCTCAGAAGTCATCCTTAAAAGATACAGCTCCCTTATCCTACCCTGTGGCCTCTGGGACCCAGCCCTGGCCCCAGAGGAGGCAAATCCTTCTGACACATGGAGCACTGGAGCATGTGGGCTTCTCTATTTGCTTAAGTTAATCCTTTGTTATTGTTTGGCATTAATGTCTTATTAAATCAAGATGGACCGTTATTGGCCTGTGAGTGCTGGTAAAGGTAGTATCTTTGCAGAGTTGAGCAGAATCATGTTCTGGGTACACAAGCCAGCACTTTGGTTTGCCTGGGCATGGTGGTGGCCGTGGTAGCTCCAAGCAGCTGTCAGGACCTGGGAGCTCTGCTCAGATGTGCTGTCAGGCAGGTGGGACTGTTGTGATGAAGGAAAGCTACTACAAATCACAGTCCCCTCTCAAGGGTGAAAGCACTTGTTGCCCCAAAGGGCAGATAATTCTAATCCTCACAGGGAAGATCAATACACCGGAATTTCTCTAAACCTGACCTGCCATTTGGTTTCAAGATCATGTGCGTCAAACAGTTTTGCAAAGGGGTTGGGGAAACTACCGTGACTTCTTGGAGGTTGACATAAGGGTCAAAGCTTTTGCAAGGACCCCTGGGGAGAAGGTTATCTTAGAATGGTAGTGGCAGTGTGCACACGAGCAGGGTCTGGTCCAGCAGAAAGCAGCTGTGACAGGGCCAGAGGTGCAGGTGAGGCAAATTAGCCAACTTGGGACTTTTCTAGGATTGTTTTTTTCTCTCCCTGGTAGATTATTCCTCCCAGCATAAACACACCTGTGGTTCATCTGGAATTTTAAGGGGTGCTCTAACTAGTGTAGTCTCCTGCCTCTGTGAGCTTTTTTTTGTTTCCATGCTTTTCCATTGATTAGGGCCACCCTTTATTTGCTCACCTTCTTTAGACTGTTCCCCTGCAGAAATGTTACTCCTTCCTCCGTTTCTGCACCTTGTTCATGTCTGCATTCCAACAGACAGCATAGTATGGTAGTGGGGAACATAGAAGGCAGGACCTTGAACCTCTTGTCTGTCCCGGACCCAAGCATGGTGCCTGTTATAAGTGGATGCTCACAAAATGCGGCAGAATTAAATTGAATGCTCTGACCCTGTTCTGCTCAGGAGACTTTTTGGCCTCCCTCAACTCCTTTCCAACTTCTTCAGCCAATTCTTAACCAAAATGTTTTATCCTGCATCTCAACCCTCTTTCCTTAGAAATAAATGACTAGTTCTCTGCATCCTCCTGGCTTTCATGGAGAGTAATTTGATGAATACTCCTGTAAATAAGTCCTGAAATTTCTGAGCCCAATGTGGGTTGCAAATTAAATAATTTAGGCAATGGCACCCCACTCCAGTACTATTGCCTGGAAAATCCCATGGACGGAGGAGCCTGGTAGGCTGCAGTCCATGGGGTCGTGAAGAGTTGGACACGACTGAGCGACTTAACTTTCACTTTTCACTTTCATGCATTGGAGAAGGAAATGGCAACCCACTCCAGTGTTCTTGCCTGGAGAGTCCCAAGGATGGGGGAGCCTGGTGGGCTGCCGTCTCTGGGGTCGCACAGAGTCGGACACGACTGAAGCGACTTCGCAGCAGCAGCAGGTCACTCTATCTTTAACCAACCCAGCTGACCAGGAAATAAATAGCTCTGAGTGATTTCATAGCTTGGTTTATCTTAAGCCATCATTTCCATGGCTAGTGGATTGATAACTTAAATCTTTTGGAATTTCAGAGTACTCTGAGAGCATCATTCACATTGCATAGACCTGGTCGATCAGAGAATAGGAGACTGTATGGGAGGAACCAGGGCATTTAACCTAGAGAAAGTAAGACTGGGTCTATAAATATGGGAATGGATGCCTTGTGGATAAAGCCAGATTTAGTACACCCCAGAGAGCAGAATTTTGTCTGGTGGATGGAGGTAGTGAGTGTCCAGCCATCGGAGAAGTTTGAAGGAAGGCTACACAGGCATCAGTCAGATGATGTTTTTATGTCCCCATGAGGGTTGGCTACCAAGTCACCTCCCATCTGTTATGGACTGAACGTTTATGTCCCGCCTAATTCATATGTGGATGCCCTAATTTCCAATGTGATGGGAGGTAAGGCCTTTGGGAGGTAAATAGGTTTAGAGCTCATGATGGTACAGCCCCCATAATAGGATTACTGCCATTATTAGTGACATTTTTAGTGCCATTATAGATGAGCAGGGGATACCAGAGCTTCTTCTGTCTGCCATGAAGCAAGAAAGTGGCTGTTCACAAGCCAGAAAGTGGGCCTCCATCAGGAACTGTATCAGCCAGCACCTTGGTCTTAGACTTCCCAGCCTCCCAGATCCACTCCTGTTGTTTAAGCCACACTGTCTATAGTATTGTGCTATAGCAGCCCAAACCAACAAAGACACCACCAGAGAGGCATTGCCCTCACGGAGATTCAAGAGATGGGTTGACTAAGGCTGATTCATGTTGATGTATGGCAAAAACCAATACAATATTGTAAAGCAATTGTCCTTCAGTTAAAGATAAATAAACCTGTAAAAAAAAAAAGAGAGAGAGAGATGGGATTAAGTCTACATCAACCTTATGAGATCCTATGAGATGCTCAGAACATGATTAAAAAAAGAAAGAAAGAAAGAAAAGATTTCTCCCTCACAAAAGCAGGAAGAAACCTATGGTTTGTACTTTCATTGGATGGTGGATAAACAGGAATCTGCAAATTTTTCATGTGTTTTCTTGGGACCCGGAGGGTGCTATTTAGAGGTGCTGGGATTCAGTGTGTCCTAGGAGTCCATGAGCACCCTCATAAATCCCCACTCAGAGATTCCAGCAACAGAAACAGACCTGAGTTACCAGGTGACTCTGGCTGAACCCCTCCTGGCAGAGTCTGCCTCTGAGGTGCATTTTCTGTTCAGCCAACTCCTCTGTCCTCCAATTCATGTGGCAACAATTGACCTCTAGCTCAGAGGCAGAAAATAAAACATGCAAGAACCCAAGAAAGTAAGCCTGCCCTTTCTATGGGAACAACAGGACAGTTCCCTGTGTGGGGAGACTTGGGAGACCGCAGGAGAGTGCCTTGGCCTCCCACCCTCCACCCTTCCTATAGCTTAGGCCCCTCACAAATCTCTTCTACCCACAAAACTGTCTGAGGCGAGGTGGGCGGGGATAGGGGTGGGGACCACAACCTTGATCTCCCAATTGGTGAAACAGCCTGCCAAGGCTGGAATCCAGGACATTCATTAATTCAGCAGACCTCCAAGGAGTCATCAGGGAAAAGAAAATGTGGATCTTGTTGCTCTTCTTTATGTTTACTTTATTTTGAATCTTGAGATATTTTAAAGTTACAGAAAAGTGAAAAATTATATAAGCAGCTCTCATTAAACTAATATTTTTTTTCACCTTGCATCCAATCATTTTATTCTGTAAAGAATATCATTTCAGATAGAGCTGAGTGCCCTTGTATTCACACCCCAAGTCTCTTCTTACATTTCTGTTCAATTGATGACGATTTCAATTTATCTAAATTAAAACAATGTAATTCTAAAGTTACAAAAGGGGACCGGACCGGAACAAGGCAATATTTCCAGGGCTTGGGGCCCTATGTAAGAGGTCCCTGGGGTCCGGAAGAGACCTGCGGAGGGGTGTCCCCAGCTGTTGAGGGGGTGTGGGCGCCCCAAGTTCATTCTCTTCTCTGGGCGGGATCAGGAGGAGGCCCCGAGGCGGGGGCCCCCTTCCTTGAAAGCCCCGCCCAGGCTTCTGCAGCCGCGGCCTTCCTGCGAGCCATTGTGCCCGAGCTTGGACCCGCTGGGCGAGCATGTCAGGGGTGGAGGGGCTTTTCCGGGACGCAAGACTGGGCAGCCTGGCAGGGCGGCCCCGCCAAGGAAGCCTTGATTCTCCGAGTGGCACGTTCTCCTCGGGCCCTGCAAGTGCCCCGCTGGGCCGGAGTGGGGGTCGGCGCCACGCTGGGATGCAAACCCCGCCTTGGGGGTTTGCCTTGGAAACCCGGGTGCACTCACTTCTTGGCCCCTTCCTTCCTTACGTCTTTCTCCTAATCATCACAGCTGTTCTTACTGCCAAGTTCTGTGTTGCACATTGAGATTACATAGTTTCTGCCTTCATTCATTCGTTCTCAGTTTCACTGATTCGACATACAATTATGGAGCAGGGCCGTCTGCCAGCACTGTTCTAGGTACTGTACTGGGATAAGCCTGGGAACGAAGGAAGTAAAGATCTTTGCCTCCTGGAGCTTATATTCTAGCAAACAGACAACAACAAAATAGATGTGATAAACAAGTATATTGTGTGAGCAATGATGAGTGCTGTAAAAGAGTAGAGGGGGGTGGGGAAATCAATAATAGGAGAGGGGCCCTCCCTGTCTTCCCTTGAACGTTCCTGCCCTCCTCTCCCTCCCAGGTACACAGTCCTAATCCACATCCCTGAATTCACACTTTGGCCTGGGATGTCTTCTGACTCATAACCTTGTCTCCACCTCCTATCAGGTTCCTACCCTCTCCTGCTAGTGTTAGCATCATGTTTTCTTGGAAACTTCTGTTTTCCAAGTCACTTCACTGGAAGAAGAACATTCTAAGTGGAGGAAGCAGATAGTGCAAAGTCTGCAGTGCGAGTCTGCCTGGCAGGACAGGAGTTATACAGAGAGGGTTTTGTCCCTCCGCCACCTGGGCCTTCCGTGGACTCCAGAGCTCAGCTGGAGGGGAAAAAATATCTCCCAGAGGCAGGTCCAAGAACAGGTGACCACATCTGTGCTCCAGTGGCTTCCCTGGATCTGCAGAATAACCCTGATGTACTTGTTGGGATGCCTGTGGTTATTCTCTATTCCTGAACCTTGTTCCTTTCTCCGATCCCTTATACTTTCACTGCGGCCTGCGGCTGACCCAGGACTGGCAGTTCCCCAGATGCACTGTCCTGGCTGCTTCCGGTCTGGGCAATGGGCATCTCCTGGGATGTGATCCACTTTCCTCCTACCTATGTCCACCTGACAAGCCCTTCCCCTTCCTTCAAGAATCTATTCAACATCACCTATTCCATGATGGAGTCTTTTCTTAAACTTCCCATTGACTGTTCCAGCCCCATCTTCTGCTTATGTGACACCTGGCACAGACCTTGACTGGCAGGTGTCGGGCTGCCTTGCAGTTATAGCCTGTCTCACTCACCTCCGTATCCTCAGCCTTCAGCAGCTGCCTGGCACGGAGTGGGTGCTCATGAACCATGTTGACTGGCTGAATGAGCAGTGCTTGGCTGCCCTGATTGTCTCCTGAGAGGCCCCAGGGGGCCTGAGTTAAATATGCCCTTGGATATTGAACAGACGGTAGTCACAGCTGCAGGCTTCTGAGGGACTCAGATTTCCTGTGGGTGAGGGGCTGGCAGGAGAAAGGCCCTTGTTTCAATCATAGAAAATGGCTGGCTGAAGAGTATTGTTGTCCCAGAGAATAGAAGAGGCCACCCCTCTCCTTGACTCCATCCCTGCCCTGGGTACCAGTCTATGGCTAGCCACACAACTCCTGGAAACCCTGGTCAAAAATGTGCTTCCTCTCCGGCCCCTGGGGACTCTGAGTCCTCCCGGGGCAGTGGCATTTACAAAGGGTGCAGTGGACTGGCTGTCCTGCTATCTCTCAGCCCTAAAGGCCTGCCAGCCTTTCCTTGACTGTCCCTGTCCTTCTTGTCTCCCTCCCATGTCCACAGTCCTAATCCACACCCCTGTCTTCACACTTTGGCCTGGGATGTCTTCTTGCTCATTGCCTTGTCTCCGCCTTCTGTTAGTTCCTACCCTCTGCCTCCAGTGTTAGAATCATCTGCAGAAACTTCTGCTTTCCGAGTCACCCCTCACTGTACAAGGACAAAGTCCGGACACCCACACCTGATGTCCCAGGCCCTCTGAAAATTGACCCCAGCTCCCCTGGGCACACTTCCTCTTCCTCTTCACCAACCTCCGGCCGAGAGTCTGCTCACGCCCCTCCTCTCAAGAGCGTCCCAGCTCTGGGCCTTCTTGTCCTGAAGGCCCAAGTCTCTCCTCCCATCCAGTGCTATCCACATCCTTCTAGCTTACTCAACCCACCTCTGAGCCCTGATCACTTATGCTCTCTACCTCTAGTCGCTTAGTAACCAGACAGTCGACCTTGAGAGCTTTGAGGGTCCTGTCAGCTGTGCAGTTTAATTCTGACCACGTGTTTTTGCTGATATTCCACACGTTTGTCTCATTAGTTCTTCATTTTTAGAGTAAGAGATTTGAAGACCAGACCTTTGCCTTTGTCAGTGTGTATCTTCTAGGATATAGTAGTCCCTGGCACATGGTAGGAAATTCATTATGAGCAAAGATGGGCTCGATAAAGGACAGAAATGGTATGAACCTAACAGAAGCAGAAGATATTAAGAAGAGGTGGCAAGAATACACAGAAGAACTGTACAAAAAAGATCTTCATGACCAAGATAATCACGATGGTGTGATCACTCACCTAGAGTCAGACATCCTGGAATGTGAAGTCAAGTGGGCCTTAGAAAGCATCACTATGAACAAAGCTAGTAGAGGTGATGGAATTCCAGTTGAGCTATTTCAGATCCTGAAAGATGATGCTATGAAAGTGCTGCACTCAATATGCCAGCAAATTTGGAAAACTCAGCAGTGACCACAGGACTGGAAAAGGTCAGTTTTCATTCCAATCCCAAAGAAAGGCAATGCCAAAGAATGCTCAAACTACCACACAATTGCACTCATCTCACATGCTAGTAAAGTAATGCTCAAAATTCTCCAAGCCAGGCTTCAGCAATACGTGAACCGTGAACTTCCTGATGTTCAAGCTGGTTTTAGAAAAGGCAGAGGAACCAGAGGTCAAATTGCCAACATCTGCTGGATCATGGAAAAAGCAAGAGAGTTCCAGAAAAACATCTATTTCTGCTTTGTTGACTATGCCAAAGCCTTTGACTGTGTGGATCACAAGAAAACTGTGGAAAATTCTGAAAGAGATGGGAATACCAGACCACCTGACCTGCCTCTTGAGAAACCTATATGCAGGTCAGGAAGCAACAGTTAGAACTGGACATGGAACAACAGACTGGTTCCAAATAGGGAAAGGAGTATGTCAAGGCTGTATGTTGTCACCCTGCTTATTTAACTTATATGCAGAGTACATCATGAGAAACGCTGGGCTGGAGGAAGCACAAGCTGGAATCAAGATTGCCAAGAGAAATATCAATAACCTCGGATATGCAGATGACACCACCTTTATGGCAGAAAGTGAAGAGGAACTAAAAAGCCTCTTGAGGAAAGTGAAAAAGGAGAGTGAAAAAATTGGCTTAAAGCTCAACATTCAGAAAACGAAAATCATGGCATCTGGTCCCATCACTTCATGGGAAATAGATAGGGAAACAGTGGAAACAGGGTCAGACTTTATTTTTTGGGCTCCAAAATCACTGCAGATGGTGATTGCAGCCATGAAATTAAAAGACTGAGGTCAAATTGCCAACATCTGCTGGATCATGGAAAAAGCAAGAGAGTTCCAGAAAAACATCTATTTCTGCTTTGTTGACTATGCCAAAGCCTTTGACTGTGTGGATCACAAGAAAACTGTGGAAAATTCTGAAAGAGATGGGAATACCAGACCACCTGACCTGCCTCTTGAGAAACCTATATGCAGGTCAGGAAGCAACAGTTAGAACTGGACATGGAACAACAGACTGGTTCCAAATAGGGAAAGGAGTATGTCAAGGCTGTATGTTGTCACCCTGCTTATTTAACTTATATGCAGAGTACATCATGAGAAACGCTGGGCTGGAGGAAGCACAAGCTGGAATCAAGATTGCCAAGAGAAATATCAATAACCTCGGATATGCAGATGACACCACCTTTATGGCAGAAAGTGAAGAGGAACTAAAAAGCCTCTTGAGGAAAGTGAAAAAGGAGAGTGAAAAAATTGGCTTAAAGCTCAACATTCAGAAAACGAAAATCATGGCATCTGGTCCCATCACTTCATGGGAAATAGATAGGGAAACAGTGGAAACAGGGTCAGACTTTATTTTTTGGGCTCCAAAATCACTGCAGATGGTGATTGCAGCCATGAAATTAAAAGACACTTACTCCTTGGAAGAAAAGTTATGACCAACCTAGATAGTATATTCAAAAGCAGAGACAATACTTTGCCAACAAAGGTCTATCTAGTCAAGCCTATGGTTTTTCCAGTGGTCATGTATGGATGTGAGAGTTAGACTTTGAAGAAAGCTGAGCGCCGAAGAATTGATGCTTTTGAACTGTGGTGTTGGAGAGACTCTTGAGAGTCCCTTGGACTGCAAGGAGATCCAACCAGCCCATCCTAAAGTAGATTGGTCTTGGGTGTTCTTTGGAAGGACTGATGCTGAAGCTGAAACTCCAGTACTTTGACCCCCTCGTGGAAAGAGTTGACTCATTGGAAAAGACTCTGATGTTGGGAGGGATTGGGGGCAGGAGGAGAAGCGGACAACAGAGGATGAGATGGCTGGATGGCATCACCGACTCAATGGACGTAAGTCTGAGTGAACTCTGGGAGTTGGTGATGGACAGGAAGGCCTGGTGTGCTGCGATTCATGGGGTCGCAAAGAGTCGGACACGACTGAGCGACTGAACTGAACTGAACTGAACTAAACTGATGGCAAGTTTCCAGACCCCTATCCCCAGATATACCTGTCTTTAGTAGTTTCCTGCTCAATTGCCATATGTGGGGGCTGTCATACATATGCCTTCTGAAGGGAAGCTAATAAATATATGCATCTTGGGGGATTAGAGACTTAACATATTTGTCCCCCAGAGGGATCTGTATTGTGAGAGGTACCTGCAAGGAGCACTACTGGGCCGTTGTTTGGCTCTACTGATGGAACACCATTATCAGCGAGAGGGAAGGTTGGCATGGGAACCTTTCTTAGAGCCATTTGACCATACCCTTTTCCCCTTAGCTTCTTTACCTGGGTGTTCTGCCAGTTCTAGACTGGAGAGTAGAAAGAGGGGAAAGGAACTATTCGTTTTCAAGGAAATTCCCCTCTCACATCTTGACTCCATGCAAACCTGACCTCGCTAGATGTCATCCCTGAGAAGAGACCTCATGTGTGGGTGATGAGGGTGGAGGGAAGCAGGTGTTATTCCTGTTCCTCTGTCTCTGGTCTGCAAGGCTGCCTGGAGCTCCTTGCAAGGCAGGAAGAGCTGGGCCAGCAAACTACTGGGGAGACAAATGTTACTCAAGCGAAAGAGATGAGACAGGCTGCCAAAGGCACATAGGGTGCAGAATGAGAAAGATGGGTGTGGGCATATGGGCAGAGGAGGGATGAACTTGCATTAATTGAGCACCTGGTGTGTGCCAGGCACTGTGCTAGTCACATTCATGTCCATTACCTCATCTAATCTTCCCAGAGATCTTGTAAAATAATTGTCAGTAGCTGCATTCTCCAACACAGGAGTTTATTTCCTCTCACACCCTTTCTCCATTGTTAGTTTTCCTTTTTTTTTTTTTTCTCCTTTTCTGGTCATAAAGTAAGTAGTGTTCATTATAGACCTGGTATATGAAAATAATAAAGTACAAGAAAGGAAAAAATCATCTATCATCTAATAATAAAAATATCATTACCATTCATATGTGTATATTTCAGTTTTTAAAATTCATTTTAAACATGTGACATCACATGTATATAATATTTTCTATTCTTTTTTAATAACCTGTATAGCAAAAATATTTTCATGTCATTAAAATTCTTTGAAAGCATCTATATTGCCCTCACAGTGCCCCATTATAAGGATAAACAGCAAGACTAGCTTTTTAGCTTTTCCCCAACTGCTGGACGTCTGTTTTTCTATCTTTTGAAATTACAAATAATAGTTCTATAACATCATGTACCAATATCTTTCTCTGATTTCTGTTTATTTTTTAGGATAGTTTGAAGAAGAGAAGTTATGGGGATAAACTGCATAATTGTGACTTTAAATAAATAATAGTTTTACTTTCTGACTTTAAAAGTAACAGTTGCTTATTGTAAAAAATATAGAACACACTAAAAAAAAGAAAATAATATCATCCAAAGCCTTTCAAATTGCTATTATAACATTTTGGTGTGATTGTTTCTCGGTCTTTTTTTCCAATGACATACACACATAAGTGTAAATAAATATAGCTGCGTAAAGCTGGTATTGCACAGCTTACACAATGCTATATTTTACTTATGAGCAAGTATTATATAATAATATTATATAATTATTATATAAGCATTATAATTATTGTTTAAAATACTATTTTTAATAGTTGTGCAATTCCACTTTAAGAATGCGCTATACAAATGTGAGCATTCTTTACAAATGGCCATTTAGATTTCTGTTTTCAAAAACTTCCTATTAATAACTCTGAGATGAATATCTAAACATCTGTGAATATTCATCTTTGACCTCATTTCTGGTTATGTCCTCCAAATAGATTCCTAGAAGTGAAATTACTAGGTCAAAATGTACCAGCCTTGTCAAAGCTGTTTGTATGTATTGCCAAACTGTATTCCAAAAGCATTGCTAATAACCAGGCAGAGAGTGTCCATCTTCACATGTCCTTGCAATATTAATTTAGATTAAAACTGCAGTAGCTTTTCATGAGCAAAATATGCTTCACTTCTTTAATTTTCACATTTATGATTAATGATATTTAACATATTTTGAAATGTTTGTTAGCTACTGTAATTCATTTTTTTGAGAATCATCTACTCACGAGCCTATCCGCTTATTGTTTTTGTCTTTGCTTATTTCTTGCTGTTTTAGATGAAATCTTTATATTTTCAGGATATTAATTGTATGTCCATTATATTCATTCATAAAGAATTTTCCAAATAAAGAAAAATATATATCCATTTTTACAGATGAGTATACCAAAACTCAACAAGGAAAATGAATTATCCAATGTCACTCAACCAGCAGGTGGTCAAGTTGGGATTCAAACACAGATCTTTCTGACTCTACAACTCTTAATCAGAAAAACAAAACAAAGAAGAAGAAGAAGAGGAAAGAAAATGGGAACAGTAAGTGTGGAAGCCTTAGTGGTGGAACTTGAGTATGTTCTGAGGGATGAGTAGAAGTCAGTTGTTGGAGGGGTTGGGGACACATATGGAGGAGGAGGAATAAAGTGCCAGGGGAATGGGAAGCCAGGAGGGAGCCTGGCCTGGTGCCAGCTGCACATTTTTCCATTCATTGCCTCCAAGTTGAGGGACGTGTGCCTAGCATCCCTTCTTCCTTCATAACCCTTCAGAGGACTCCTCCAGTGTTTACCTATATCCTCTTCAAATCCATGCACATCAGCATAGCCTTTGGTTTGTCCTTACCTGTACATCCCAAAGCTCTGAGGGGCCCCTTGTTATCTCTTTAAATGATATTTAGAGATGGATATTTAGAAGGCCTTGGAGGCAACATCCTCAGCAGACACCAGAATCTGAGGACTTCTTTGGTCCTCTTTTCCCACCTAATTGCATTTATTCCAACCCACAGTTTTATTGATGTTGGCTGATTGGCAGGAAAAGAAAGGGAAAGAGGAGGAAAAAGAAGGAAAAAGAAAGAAGACTGGATTGTTGGTCTCCTTAGGACGGGTGCACATGGACTCCCATCCCCTGGGAGGGAACGGATATAGAAACAATAAATACACATAGTAGTTGAAGCTTACATCCTGGGATCAGAAAGATGCCCTATAGAGTGAGGTCAGAAGCAGAGAAGGAGGAGGTGAAGAAGGAAGAAGAAAGAGGAGGGGCCCCTTGTTACTTGCCTTCTCCTCTCATGGCTCCATCTGGACCCATCTTTAGGGAGTTTGAAATGCTTAAAATTTTATCTTGGCAGTCAACCACACTCTGGGAACTAGATAGAAGCTTGAACATTTTGAAGCCTTTGTGAAGGCAAGGGTGGAAGGGTAGAGAGGTCACAGTATCTCTGGTGGTGGGGAGAGAATTGTGAGGTTCTGTAAGATCTATGGAAAAGGATGAAGAGCACCAGAAACTATTATTATACAGGATAGGTACTTTAAGAGAACAATCTTCCAGTTCTTAATTCCTTTAAAAGACAGCTATCTAAAGCAACAACAAGAATGTATCATGGGGCTTATAACAATATCCTCAAGGAATAAAATATATGAGAGCAGTAGAACAGGGAAAGAGGGTGGTAAAGAGAATGATACTGATTTAAATTCTTATATGTGATAAGGAGGGACTTCCCTATAGCTCAGATAGTAGAGAATCTGCCTGCAACCCAGGCGACCTGGATTTGATCCCTGGGTCAGGAAGATCCCCTGGAGAGGGAAATGGCAACCCATTCCAGTATTCTTGCCTGGGAAATCCCATGGACAGAGGAGCCTGGCAGACCACAGTTCATGGGTTGCAAGGAGTCAGACATGACAAAGCAACTAACACACACACACACACACACACACACACACATGATAAGGATGCATATGGTAATCCCTAGATACTTCAAGAATAAAATCCCTAGATACTTCAAGAATAAAAGAGGGTTAGCCAAAAAGCCAAAAAAGGAATAAGATGAAATATTAAGTAATAGTTGATCTGAAAGAGAACAAGGAAATGAAAAAGAAACCAAGAAGCCAAGTAGAAAATAAATGGTAGCACATATTAATTGTACTATATTATCCAGAAAAGGAAGAAATTAAATGATCTCTAAGGTCCTTCCCAGCTTTTGGAGTCTCTGATTTTAGTTGATATCTCCATGTCAGCATCCAGTTATGCTGGATGTTTGGCATAGTTAGTTAAGGTTACTTATATTCAGGTGATGATTAGGGGCAGGGTTAAATTTAGAGATGTTACTTCTACAAGGTAGGCCTGGGGTTAAGGTTGATTTAGAGTTGGAGTCTGCTTGGAGTTACTGCTGGATTTGGTTTGTTGGTCAGACCTGTAGGGTGGGAGAGGACTGGGGTTCAGGAAGATTAGATTGGGTGGGGAAGGGCTGATCCAGGAAGCCTCCTGCAATCTCTCACAGCAGATCTTCATGTTATTCAAAGCATTATACTTTCTCATAGCTCATAACCTCTTTCCTCCAGAACTTTTTTCTCTAGGACTTTTTCCTCTCTTTCTTTTATGAATGCAGTATAATATCTATTGATTCAAAACGCCTTTCTTGATTACCTTCTGTGTATCAGGCACCATGCTAAGTGCTGGGAAGGCAGCGTGAACAAGACAAAGCCCCTGACTCCACCCAGCTGTTATTCTGCTGGTGGGAGACAAGAAACAAGCTTGACTCCAGACAGCAGAACCAGGCTGGTGGGTCAGAATGGTCTGGAAGTCTGGAAAGATCCTGTGATGGACGGGGAGAAGGGGCAGCAGGGGCAGAGCTCTGGACGTGGGCGGAGAGAAGGCAGAACGGTGCAAGAGGTGGGCAGGAAGGAGCTTGGAGAAGCAGCAGCAGCTCTTCCTAGTAAGCTCCCAGGTTGTATTCTACTTCTGACGGAAGCCTCTGGAGGTTGGAAACCAGGGATTGAGTGGTCTTGTTTGAGATCTAAAAGATAACATGGGCTGCTGGGCGAAGAATAGCCTGGAGCAGTGACAAGTGAAAACCAAAGAAAATGAAACAAAGGGCCAAGAGATAGGAGGCCTGGATTCCTCAACATGCTGTGCTCGATGCTGGCTACTTCACTTAGTCTCTCTCCCCCACTGTCTATGAAAATGCCAGTAGTGATATCTGTGCTATTTATGCCATCGTGACATAAGGATGGTGCTAGATCATTTAAAAAGTTACTTTTATGCCCAGGAGTGGATTGGTGGGTCATATACTAGTTTTATTTTTTTAGTTTTTTTAAGGAAACTCCATTCTGTTCTCCATGGTGGCTGTATCAATTTACTGTTCCCACCAACAGTGTTCCCTTTTCTCCACACCCTCTCCAGCATTTATTATTTGTAGAGTTTTTGGTGATGACCATTCTGGTGGGTGCGAAGGGATACCTCATTGTAGATTTGATGTGCATTCCAGATAAAACCATAATTCCAAAAAAATACATGCACCCAATGTTCACTGCAGTGCTATTTACCATAGCCAAGAAAAGAAGCAACCTAAATATCCATTAGCGGAGGAATGGATAAAGAGGATTTGGTACATACATACAATGGATTATCACTCAGCCATAAAGAACAAAAGTATGCCCTTTGCAGAGATGTGGACACACCTACAGACTGTTATACAGAGAGTGAAGTCAGAAAGAGAAAACCAAATATCATATATTAACACATATTTTTGGAACCTAGAAAAATGGTACAGGTGAACCTATTTGCAAAGCAGCAACAGAGACACTGATACTGAGAAAAACATATGGACACCAAGTGGGGAAAAGCCGGGTGGGGAATGAACTGGGAGATTGGGCCTGACATAAATACACTACTATGTAAAGAATAGAGAGCTGACGAGAACTACTGTAGAGCAGAGGGAACTCTACTCAGTGCTCTGTGGTAACCGAAATGGGAAGGAAATCCAAAAAAAGGGGGATACATAGATATACGTATAGATCCGATTCATGTACCGTACAGCAGAAACCAACACACTAGGGACTGATGATCAGCTTGCAGTCATTGCTGAAACACTTCATTTTTTCCTCCAAGGCAATTTCCCCTTAAGGAGAAGAGGGATACGAATCTGGTACTGGCTTCCTCATTGCGAAGTAAAAGCAACAGAAACCCCTTAGGAAGTGTTCGTAATGTTGTTGCTTTTACTGAAGAGTTACTTCTGTTGTCAGTGGATTGGGAAAGACCTGTGACACATCAAGAAAGATCTTAGTGCGCCTCTGGTGTGTCACCCAGCCCTGCAGGCTGAGTTTGAATGAAAGAGCATTTAAACACACACACACACACACACACACACACACACGTGTACAAAGTGGAAAACAAACAAATGCAAGAAGCCAGCCTCTATCTGCACGTACACTTTGGGTAATAGGTAGGTAATTTTTGTGCCTAGGCATTGTCTATGTATTAAAGTTCATTTGATCATCAAACATCCCTCCCAGTGGGTATCATCATCTCAGTTTTACACATGAGGAAACTGGTAATGGATTTGTCCAAGGATATCAGGTGAGTTGCAGAGTTGGGAGTCTGCCCAGGTCAGCCTGATTCCAAGGCGTTGTGTGCCCCAGTCTTTAGGCTTGTAACCCTAAAGCATCAGTGTCTTGCTCTCCATCAGTCTTTCCATGACAGCCAGTGATCCAGACATCCTGGGAACCTGTCAGGCCAGAGATGATTGAGGACAAGCTCAGACCCCTTGGGACGGGTTTGTCATTCAATCCACCAGGAGGCAAATAATCAGCCAACAAGTATTAATTGAGGGCCTGGGTGAGAGGCCTGGCAGGGGAGGCAGAAGGTGTGCAAGCCTGAGAATAATTCAAGAGCAAGACGCAGCCACAACTATGCCCAGTGGACGGGCCGTGCCACCCATCGAGGAGGCACTGACCAGCGGCTGAGGGCGAGGTGGGGTGCCACTGTTGGGAAGCCAGAGTCCCTTCCAGGGCCTGGGACTCCCTCTGGGGCATAGAGGAGGCCAAGAAAGGGTCACTGGGAGTGCCTGGCACCCACCTCTCAGCTTTGCCCAAGTGAGCCAGACCCAGACCCTGGACTCATTGTCCATTTTCCTTACAGAGCCATCCTCTGCATTTCCAGCTCCCAGCTGATAACTGGCTGAGGGACTGAGGCTGCCCCCGGCCTGGATGCAGGAACTGAACTAGGAGAAGGGATTCCTTTCTGTGTGAGGGGAGGTCCCCCAGGAACAGAGAAACTCAGTGGGAAGTCTGGGTGGGGCCGGTGTAGGGCCCTCAAATGTGTGGGGCTGGACTAGTGGCTGCTCTGGGGTGACAAGGTGACAGGGTGTGGGGCTAGCTGAGACTGAAGGCGGGGAGGGAGGCAGAAAAACCTGCCCTTCCTGTCAGGTGGGCCTCCCTGCCTGGCTCCCTCCCTCTCTCTCAACGCTATTTTAAAAATGTAACCAGAGGCTTCCCTTGTCCCTACCCACCTGCTCCTGACAGGTGCAGGGAATTCACCTAAACACCCCTACATTAATGAGTGGGGAGGGGGACAGTGGGCCCCCCTCCTGAAGTAGGCCACTTTAGCAAGCAAAGGGCAGGGGAGAGGTGTCTTTCCTGACTCTTAAAAGCAAATGCCTCTTCATTTTAATAGAAACTGATTTTAAGTAATCTGATCTTAAATGATATCAAATAGAAAAAATGCCTCTTCATTGTAATTTTCTAGTAAAAGTTTAAAATAATCTGATTTTTAAAAAGATGATACCAAATAGAAACTACATTTTTAAATGTACAGGCTGTGTAATGTGCAAGACTTAGGTTTTGTCTGAACTGAATACTTAAATTACAACGTTGTGTTACTTTCAGCTGTACAGCAAAGTGATTCAGTTTGGGATCCATTTGTCCTGACAGCTTCTCTTAAATTCAATAGAAACTTCTGGAGAAAAAAATATATTCACTAGAAAAGAAAAACAGGGAAAGCGAAAGGGAGGCGTGGAAAGAAGCAGCGAAGGAGCCGGCACACAGTGCAGGTGGGGATGGGATTGCCCCAGGCAAGAAATTTAGTGAAATTTTGCAGGCCGGCCGGGGACTCCCTCTAAATCCACTCCTCCCAGCTCTAGGGATTTCCTCAGGCTACTTTCACCTAAATAACTGGACTGTGGGGAAGCATTCGATGTGCTTCAACCCTATTTAATCCCCAAGATGCTATGACCTTCACAGCCACCCATCTGTACTTTCAAGGACACACCTACAGACCAAGATCCCCTCCAACATCAAGGCTGTAATAGTTGGCTCCTTATTTAGAGGGGGAATATGCAGGAGATTCTAAAATCCACAAGAATTTTGCTCTGATGCTAATGCCGATTGTGCAGTTTCAGTATAAAGACAGCATGAAGGTTTTGTAAAAATTGAGCTGAACAAGAAAGGTAAACTGTTCTTGTGATGCACTGGGAGAAAGTACTTAGCAACCTGAGCCAGGGGCTCCCCAGGTCAAGGCACCCATGTTCCGTTCCACAGGTGCTCCTAGAATTTGCAGAGAAATATTCACCACTGTACATTGTACAGGTAAAGTCAGCGTGGAATTGTCTTTGGGTCTTTCCAGTACAAGCCTAATTCTGGCCTTAATTATTACACTTCAGGCAGATGAACTTCTCTTTGTAATGCTCTCATACACAGTGAACTCTGGGCTCTCTGCCTTGGAGTCATTTACTTAGAACTTTACTATCAGCACATATCTAGGTCAGAAGGCATCTCTCTACCATAAATTACTGTCTGATGGAGAGACTCTTTAATTTAGCTTAAGATAGAATAAATAAGAGGGCTAATCTGCTATGATAAAAAAATGAGCAATTAAGATAGAGCATGCCAAGCCCCATTGTCTAAAAGTTTTGAAACATCCATGCCTCCTCTTCATTCTATTGAGGTAGATCACTGAGCATGTTGATCATAGCTGGGCTTGTGACCCCAACTATGCACCAGAGACTTCTATCCTCTGAGCGAAACCAAGAGAAATCCTCAGAGTTTAAAATCTTAAGTATTTACAGGCACATTCTCTGCATTACATCCCTGGTTTTCTTCAAAGGGCAAAGACAGAGGTATGCAGTAGAGAAAAATAAAACGTTAAAAATGAGGTTTGTGTGGAAACATATATCTTGGCTTGGCACCTGGGGAGGTGCGTGTGGATGTATATATGGGTATGTGTGAGCACATTTAGGGACACACTCATGAGTGCTTTCGAAGGTGCCCTGAAACTCTCCTCTCTAACACCACCTCTGCAGAAGGATACAGCACCAGACCCTAGAATTACACAGGTAGAGAAGGTCTTTGCACAACCACAGCAAATCATAAAGGGGCAAACATTTCCCCCATTCTGTGTATATTAATATGTTTCATAGTCAAACTCCTGCAGTATTCAGATCCCTTCAGTGCCATGTGTGCATGCTAAGTCGCTTTAGTCATGTCTGACTCTGTTCTGTCCGTGGGATTCTCCAGGCAAGAATACTAGGGTGGGTTGCCATGCCTTTCTCCAGGGGATCTTCCCAACCTAGGTATCAAACCCAGGTCTCCTGCATTGCAGGCAGATTCTTTACCATCTGAGCCACTAGGGAAGTCCCTTCAGTACCATGGAACTATCCTCACTTAGCTTAGGCCCAAGCCTTGATTGTTTCTTGCTATCTCTGACCACTTCTTAAATCTGCAGGGAGTTTGCTGGGGACACGTGATGATGACTTGGAAGGAAAGCCATTTCTGAGGTTGTGCGGCCCTTCCCTCCCATTTCCTTTTCTGAGACTGAAGCCTAGAGAATGGGCCAGATGTGACTAGAATTTCCCTCCATTTCTAAGCTCCCTCGTTGATGTTGCTGGGTGCCCTGTTGTCTGCCACAGGAGTGCGCTGAGGATGGCAGGAAGACAAGGAGATCAAGGGGAGGTGAGACATGAAGATGCTGGAGACCCACCCCTGTCAAACCGCACTTCCGCAGAGCATCTGCCTAGCAAGATGCCCAAAGCAGTTCTCTTCCCATGTAGGAAATGGAAGCCCCAAAGTATAGTCTATGGCTGGACCCTAAGCAACCCAGGGATAGTCTCACACCTCTGCCAGCCTAGGCTAACAAGTCAGAAACCATCATATAGTTCAGTGATGCACAGAGTATTCAAACAGCAGAGCTTAAAGGAACTCTAAATATCTACCCTCTCGCTTTAAAGAAAAGGGAACTGAGGCCCAGAGATAGGAAACCAATCTCTTTGGTTTTCTCTGGCCATCGCAGCTACTTCTGTCTTCCTTACTTTTGTGCATTTGCTGGATATTCCCCTAACAGTCCCCTCCGATTGCAGCCCTCATGGCTTCTTCAGCTGACCACTCGTGATCTTCTCATAGTTTCTTCCTCCAGCAGCACCTTCACTTTTTCTGCTGGGATATCCTTGAAGAAGTATATTTGGACAGGATCCTCTCTAAAATCCTACACAGGTAAGCCTATGGATTCCAATCTGATAAATATTGTACAATATCTGTAAACATTGTACAGACCTAGTGACCACTGCCCAGATCCCCCTTAGAAATGAAGGACATCCTCCCCCAGGCACTGGTGCCCATGATCAGATATCTTCCCCGGGAGCGGCCAGAACCAACGGTTGATCAGCACAGAGGTACACAGGCCTATCCCCTCCAACGCAACTCTGAAGGGCTGTTCCAGCTTCAGAACTTCTTAGGGGGATTGGGCGAGGTCTTTGTTGAGATTCCAATTCTTCTTCTGACCAGTCCAGCTTAATTCCTGTTCCTCCCACTGGTGCTAATTCCAAGAGTGCTCCTTATTAAATCTCCCTGAATACTCATCTCCCCCTCAAGTTGGCTTCTGGGGAATCCAACCTGCAACAGGCACCATCATCATGATGTAGGCGGTGACAGCATCATGCCCCTTCAGCCAGCCTCTTACCCAGAGGTGTTCCTCAAGCTCCAGGGGACAGGCATCAACCTCAGGACGTGGTCGCTAGCAAGCCCCAGTCACCAGACCTGGAGAAGTGGTTTGGAGGGTCCTCCCTTCCTCCATGGCCTGGGAAGGGGGGACTCCATGACTTTGACAACCCTGCCCTCAAGACCAAATGTCTAATCCTTGCCCATATCTATCCACACACTCCCTGAGGTAAGCACTGGTGAAAGCCTGCAAAACCATCTTCAAAAATCTCTTTCTCCAGTTCTGTATCTTGGGAGAAAGAGTAGTTGGTTCCTCTTGTCTTGGGACTGAACTCAGTTGAAACTGAACTAGAAAAAGTCCCACTTTAACACCTGGTTACAAACCTTACTTTATTTTTTAACAAACCAAACCCACACTACAGGAGTCAGGAGGGTATCTCTGACCCCTGTTCTGTATCCTTGTTAGTTGTCCAGGCTCCAGGGTGGTGCTGTTTAGGGCCCAGTATCATCATTTTTAGTGACATTAGCACCTTCACTTCTGCTTGTGCCTTTTTCTAAGGTGGGGCTGGTGTGTCCTTTCTATGGACCA
Source organism: Aepyceros melampus (assembly GCA_006408695.1). Lineage (NCBI taxonomy): Eukaryota > Metazoa > Chordata > Mammalia > Artiodactyla > Bovidae > Aepyceros > Aepyceros melampus. The sequence goes on from SJXQ01006835.1 coordinate 108,069, forward strand.
TTATTCCCACATGTGTGTGATTTTACCACCTTGCAATGGCACCCACCAGCCTGGTAGATGGGCCAGTCTAAGTGGTGCTTCTCAGGGCCCTAGCTTTCTTATTAATACACAGCTGGGACTCTAGCTTTTCCTACTTTTTCACTCACTCTTTGCACTGTCTCACCCTCCATCACCAAACTCTTTTAACATGCATTGTTTAGACTCTGATTTTTCTCTCAATTCTTATATTAAAAAATTTTAAGAATATATATGTTGTATATATCAATTTAAAAAGAGTTTAGGGGAGAAGATAGGAACATGACCACATTAAACAATTCTTACTGGTTTCAGAAGTCTTAAAAAGAGAGTAAATGTGTGTCATTATCTGGAAATGTGGGGTATACACAAATAGAAGCTGGATACATGGTAGCCATGGGCCAAAGACTCCTTCACTGTTAGTTGAAGGACTAATAAGCATGATGGATAGGCAAGACCTTTCATGGGCAAAAACCTCATCCCTAGACCTAAAAATGGAAGCCAGTCACGATAGTCATTGATTACCAGGTTGAGGCATAGGGGAAGCTGGGATTCTTGATTATATATTTTTTAATTTTTTTTTTTAACCATGCTATATAGCAGATAGGAATCTTAGTTCTCTGACTAGAGATCAAACCCACATCCCCTGCACTGGAAGCACAGAGTTTTGACAACTGGACTGTCAGGGAAGTCCCGAGGCTGTGGTTCTTTAAAACTGGATCCTTCTTATCAATAAGCACTTAGGAATTCAAAAAAGCTTGATCCTTTCCTCAATAAAAATTACAGAACTCTTTGAAAGATGACAAATTCTGGATTAAGGGTGTCGAGAAGCACAACATTTAATAGTAGATACAGCATATGTCTTTGTGAACCATCCCACAGCTTTGGCCTGAATCCAGATGTGGGGGATGGGGGGTATGGTTTACTGGTGCTGAAGTTCTGATGGGAAGTGTGAGAATAGATTTTGTAAAGTCACAACTTAAGAGCTGGTTTCTTTTGGAGGGAGTAATGTGCAAGTGTTCCTTGTTGTTTCAAGTGTTATTTCCATAGGGATGGAGTTGTGGCCTCTATGATTGCCCTTCCTCCCATCTCTGCTCCTGAATCTGCAGCCTCTCCCACCCCTAAAACAACTAAATGTCCAGACAAGGGCCAGATGGGTCATCCTTGAGATGACATACCTGGTAGCACCAGGGCTCATGCGGGGACTTGCATGACTCTGACCTCACTCTAGTTTCAGCCCTGATGTGTGATAATGTGCTGAAAGTTGTAAAATACAAAAGAAACAGCCCTGCCTTCCAATATCTCTTCTTCTGGGAAGAGTTATTCCAACATAATTTCCAACCACATCCTGGACCATACTGTTACTTTAACAGATTACTGAGGTCTTATTTCTGCCATCTGCACACAGCATCCCAGGTGCCAGCTAACTACCAAGGTTGTAACTTAACTCCTTTTCTCTATCCCATCTTCCTAGGGCTGTGCTCTATAGAGGAGAGGAAGCCAGAGACCCAGTCTTGAAACTTGTTAAAACAAGATGGGTGTTTCCTGCTGCTGCAGCCTTTGTCACCAAGCAGTTCAGTCTGGAGTAAGGAGAAGGTGGCAAGATTTGTTGGGAGCTGGGCAGTTTGCTCCCATTTTAAGCAGCTTGGGAGCTTTGCCTAGTAGTGCCCTCTGCTGCCCTCTGAGGCCAAAACTTCAAGGTCTCTAGAGACACTGAATCTGGGGCTCTCTCTTTCTCCCCCTGCCATCATCTTATGAAGCTTTTCTCCTTTAGTTCTCCATAGGCTTTAAAAGTAAAATGGGACACTCTAGCCACAAGCCTGCTTCTGGTTTACATTCTTAGCTCCTTCCTGCAAAGGTTGTTGAACTGAATCCTGGAAGAAATCTTAAGAGGTCATTGGGTCCCTCAGCTCTGCTTTAAGCAAGACTGGCTGCAACTCTTCTGGGAATTATATAGACTTTGGCAAATCTCATACTCCAAAATCCTAGATTCTTCAATGTTACTCACTGGGGTTTCCACAAAATCTGCATAATTGTTTATCTTAGCTTGGGACCTTTCACTTGGCAAAAATCCTGATTAGAAAGATGGGCAGGCTGGCCATGAGAAGGATCTGCTAATATGGTTGATGTGTTCTTATCTGATGCTTTATCTTTCTTCTTTTTTTTTTTAACACAAGTTAATTTCATAAGCTCAGCCTTGTTGAAATGTTCTCTTTGGGTTGGAGGTGTCACTTTGCTACTGGCAAGCACAGCTGAGGACTTAGCGATTTCTCCTTGCTCTGGGAATGCAAGGTTATGGCCACCTGAAAGTTGTCAAAGTACGTTTCTTTTCCCACTCCAGTCCCAAGTGAGGTGAATAAGCTTAATGCTAATTAATGGAGAACTGTGTCTCACCAATCCTTTGGCTGGAGAAGCCCAATATTAAATTAACTCGTTCCTAAAACCCACCGAAGAATTGATGCTTTTGAACTGTGGTGTTGGAGAAGACTCTTGAGAGTCCCTTGGACTGCAAGGAAATCCAACTAGTCCATCCTAAAGGAAATCAGTCCTGGGTATTCATTGGAAGGATGATGTTAAAGCTGAAACTCCAGTATTTTGGCCACCTGATGCGAAGAGCTGACTCATTTGAAAAGACCCTGATGTTGGGAAAGATTGAAGGCAGGAGGAGAAGGGGACAACAGAGGATGAGATGGTTTGATGGCATCACTGACTCAATGGACATGGGTCTGGGTAAACGCTGGGAGTTGGTGATGGACAGGGAGGCCTGGCGAGTCGCAAAGAGTCAGACACGACTGAGCGATTGAACTGAACTGAACTGAAAACCCACCAACACTAAGAAAAGGTTCCCTAGAGGGATTTGCAATTTTTTGTTTGAATTTCCTAACTTTAGGCCTGATATTTGATTTCAAAGTCTGTGTGCACAGTGCTCAGCAGCCCTAGGAAAATGAGAAAATATGCCTGTTTCCCCAGTTCTCTGCTTGTTTTTTCACCTATTCCTATTCTGCTTTCCAGTGCCTTCCAAAGGCTCCTGAAAAGTACTCCCACCCCTCTTACAGGTTGCCAGGGAGCAAACACTTGTTTATTTTGTATTTTGGTGGTGACACAAACTTATACCAAACTCTTATGTATCTTATTTCTTGATATTTCCTTTTGTATTATGTTTAAAAAAAAAAAAAACACTCCCTTGACCATTTTAAGCATGCAATTCAGTATTGTTAATATGTTCACATTGTTCATCGTCTAGAACTTTTTCATCCTGCAAAACTAAAACTCTATACATATTAAACATGAATCCCTCACACCACCCCCTTCTGGTTTGTTTCTTCTATGAATCTGGCTGGTTTAGAAACGTCAAGAGTGGAATCACACAGCATTTGCCTTTTTGTGACTGGCTTTTTTCCCTTAGCCTAACAGTACTGAAGGTGCCTTACAGCAGATTATTTTTGTATAAATTGTGGGGAAGCTAAGGGGGAAAAAGGAACAGCAAGGCTTAGGATCCCAGGGTGGACCAGTTCCGCCACCCTTGCTTTCTCTTCTCTTCAGCTCACACCTGTGAAGCCCGTGCACCCTTCTCAAATGAGCTTCAAAGATAAAATCCTCCCGGTCCCTTCCAGAAATATCCCTGCTGGATCGCTGCCATGTAGGTAGGGAATAGGGTGGGATTCTTGGGAGAGCACTCAGCGGCAGCACAGAGCAGAGGATCCCCAGCGGGTGCGGGTTCCTGGCAGCGCCGAAAGAGCAGCTGGAAAACCTTGGGCTCTGACGGCCCCTGGACCTCTGATCTCCCTACACTTGCAGTCTTTTCGTTACCAGGGCTTCAACTGGACCGCGGAGATACATTGGGCAGCCCTGAAATTATGCGATTTGAGGACACGTTGTCAACTCTTATCCCGAGATCACGCTGTAAAGCCAGACTGCTTCTCCAATTCTGAACTGGACGGGACGCGCGCCGTGGTGGCCAGGTGTTGGGAGCTGGGCGAGGCAAGCCTGCGCGCCCGAAGGACCTTCGATCAGGCATCCCCTCCAGCTCGGCGCAACCCCGCAGGCAACCGACGTGCCAGGTGAAGGAAGAGAAGAGCAGAGGCAGCAGTAACTCAGTTTCACTGCACTGCTTCCCCGGATCCGACATGCACAAGGGATCGGTCTCTCTGCCTCTCTCGGGGCTGCTTAGCTGCGTTCTGCCGGAAAAACACATCGCCCAGACCCAGCGCAGCATTTGGGGACCTCAGAATTAACCCCCGACCCGAGCCCGATGACAGGCAGCGGGGCGAGGGACGCGGGAGCGCGGCATCGCCGAGTGGCTCTGTGAAGCGCGGGACCCTGGGCGCTCGCGGTTGAGCCGGGGTCCCAAGGACAGGGCAGAGGTGGGAGGACCCGGGCTTACGGGAGCACAGCCGCTCCTGCAAGCACCCCCCGGAAACCCAGTCCTCGCTGCCGCTTAGCCCCACCAAGGTGCGCAGGGTGCGGAGTCCCACCTACCTCCCGCCACCCCGCCGACCTCATAAACAACTTCGCTAACCGCAGAGGGCGGAGGCGGGGCGGGCGGGCCGCGGCCAGCCGAGCGCGGGGGCCGCGGGGCGGGCCGGGGTCAGGGCCCAGGCTGCGGCCGCGC
>SJXQ01006835.1:113069-163967 GCA_006408695.1 Aepyceros melampus
TCGCGCCCTCCCCACCCCCGCCGGCCGCCGGAGTTTTTAAAGTGGGCTGACCGCCCCGCGAGCCCGACATTCGGGAGCGGCCCGACGCACAGCTCCGGCGCCCGCCGCCTCCCGCCCCAGCTTTCCTGAGGCGGCCGTACAATCCTCGGCAGTGTCCTGAGACTGTATGGTCATCTCAGCCTCCGCGTCTGCCCGGCCACGGACTCTGCCAACTCCCGTCGTTTTCAAGCCACTTCTTGTATTTTGAAAACCCAGAAAAGCGACTCCTGACTCCTTTTCGAAGGAAAAAGAAACTTCAGCCCCCTGCTCGCTGCCCACAGCCCCCCACTTTTTTTTTTTTTTGCGTTTGACAGCGTCCTTCCACTCCTTTCCCGACCCCGCCTCCGGGTACAGGTTCCTCCCCGTCACCGTTCTCCACCCCCTCCCGCGCACCAAGCCTGCAGCCCGCAACTTCCACCTGACCGTGCGGACGCTCGGGACCTGCGAGCACCTGGCACCTTTCACATCGGCGTGGGCCTCGAGGAGTGGGCTAGGGCCACAGCGAAAGTAGCTGCTGCAGCCGCCACCGGCCCTGGAGCTCAGGTGCTCGGAGCCTCAAAAGGCCCCAGCGACAATGACAGCTGACAAGGAGAAGAAAAGGTAAGCGGGCGTCCGAGCCGGCAGGGGAGTTGGTCCAGGTTGGGGGTGGCGGGGCCCCGCGGGACCGCCGCAGGGAGAGGAGCGCGGAGGGGACTTTGAGGACCCAGGATCGATTTGGAAGGTTTGGCAGGGGAGCGCGTGTCCAGTCTGGGGACGCGCCGCTCCGGCTTCGCGGTCGAGAGTTCTGTGGCCCGAAGGAGTCGGGAATCTGCGCGGACAACGAAGCCAGGAAATGGCCCTAGAGGTCGGAGGTGCTCCCGAGGTACCTTCCAAAATCCATCCCCCTCCAAACCCCGCACCAAACTCACGCGGCCAGCGTGTTGAAACGTTTGTTGGTTGACTCGCTCAAGTCAACTTTCTCACGGCCCACTTGAGGGGCAGCATCCACTCTTTCCTCGGGACCCGTGGGGTCCTTCTAAATGAGCTCTGCCCGCGCTGCCTCCCGGAACTGGCAAGGGGCCGGAGGCAGAAAGCAGCGCAGGGACGGGCCCCGGCAGAGCTGCCAGGGTGCAGCGAAGGGACCCACTCCCGGGCTCCAGACCCACGGGAGCTGGAAGAAGTTCATTTCCTGATCCCGCAGCTTGCCTCGGCGGGAGAGTGGGTAGTGGGCCCGGCTGCCTCGCGGAAGCAGCTGTCTTCGCGTGTGGGGAGGGGATGGCGACACCGGGCACTCCGGCAGGTCCCGGTGTCTCTCTCCCAAGAGGACAGAGAAGGGCAGCCACGATATGCCCGCCTGCCCTCGCCAGCCTCTCGGCACTGGGTGAGAGGCAACGCGGGCCAACTCTCACTGCCCTCCTGCCCTCTCCTGGCGAGGGTGAGAGCGCACGGCGTGGCGCGCAGACGTGGGAGCCACCTTGCCTCCAGCAAGCGTGCGCGGCTTGCAGCCTGGATCCCCTTTGCTCTCAACCTCACTCGTGCCGCCCCAGCGGGCTGGCGCTCTCCGCCCAGTATTCGACAGTGGCTGGCGGGGCTGGGGTGCGGGGAACTGTAATCGAGCGCATGGTGGGCCGGCTGAAGGATCTGAGCCTCCGGAGATCAGCTGCTGGGGGGTTGTACGGTGGTTCGGAAACGAGAAACCCAGCCGCGATGGGCGGGCGTGACTGGCCTCGAACTGGGGAGCCCGAAGAGCTCAGTGCTTGGGTCGATTTACTCGTGTTCCTACTTCGGGACCGGAGCCAGAAACCGTGTATCCTCTGGTCGAAAGCGGCGGTTCCCACCTCGGAGCACCGATAAGGATTTGATAAACAGGAGCAAATCGCGCCCTTTCTGGCAGGGCGCCCGGGCCCTTCGCTCCCGGATTGCCGAGGGTGGAGGGGAGAAGGGGAGGGGATTGAGCCTAACTCCGAGTTTACGGCCGCAGCTGCCCCTCCTGCGTCACTGCGGCACCCCCAGGCCTGAGATGGCTAACGGAACTTGCCCCGGCCGATCTGGGCCCCCGGAGAACGCAGCGGGCGCGCACCCCCGGAGGCCTCGGAGCTGACCTGGAGTCTTCTGTCTTTGAAGGGCAGCGAAGCAGGAAAGGGACTTTAAGATTCCAACGCATTTTGCAAACCCAGTATAGCCTGCCAGTAACAATGATTGAACAGTCAAAAAACAAAGTTATAGTCAGCTCCTCTGCGCGCACGCTGGGCTCCGGAGCCGGTGAGGGGACTTATTGTACATTTTACAACTGTGATGCCTATCGGCGAATGTTGCAATCGCGGAGGTGGGGCCTGACGGTAGTCTTGACAGATGTGTGAAGCGTCAGTTTCTCCCGCGCTGCTTCTGTGCTGTTACATATGTTAATCGTTTCAAGAAACTTGGGAGCAGGGGAGAGATTATTTCGACATACCTGACTGTAGTGCCTCTTTTGTTAGAGATAGAGGGAGCCAGAATCGGAGCTGGAAAAAAGTTGGGTAATCAGGCTCTGAATTATTCGCGAGAGCAGCAGGTTTAAGAACCACTGTGGGGATTGCCTGTGAGATGTCTAGGAGGCCGGAGCCGGTGGCCCTGCCTGTCTGCTTTGCGACTTGCCTTGGTTTTTATGTCGCAGACCGGCAGGGCAAACATTTGTGTCCCTCACCATCCGGAGTCCTGTGAGAGGCTGTCCAATTCATGTTGGGCTGTTTTGAGACATATTTACTTTTCTAGTCTGGCTCTGTTTGCTGGGGGCAGGCTCCTTGAAGGACCAAGGTATAATTAAATTACGTGAACCAGTGCATTGGAAGTTGGTGTGTCATGTAAGTGGTGATCCTTAGCTTTGACAGAGTGCTTCACAAGTTCCGTGTGAAGCTTTCAGGTTAGGATTCTGTGTATAGATTCTTAAGATGCGATTATTCTGGTTCAGCAGAGTCTCTTCTTCCCCCAAATGCAAGATGCACGGAACATTCACAGTGTTCCTTCTAACAACAGGCGTTCAAGAAGTGGGCACGATTGTTTTGTTCCAGAACATTCAGCGTCGATGAAGATGTTAATGTTTAATAATAAAGAGTTTACTTTCTAAACGTTTGGCTGGCCTTGACAGAGGGTTTCAAAGTGTGCTCTTTTAGTGGCAGTGGGCATTCCTGCTGACATCAGAGATGGCCAGAAGCTTGCTAAGGGTGCTGCACTCACTTTCTGCACTCACCTGTCAGGAGTGAAGTGAAGATCTCTTTAATCAGGATTCCTGGACTGTGAAGAGCTAGAAAATGTCTGGGCTACTCACTTCCTGATCAGACAGTTTTTGAGTCCCTTCCCTGAAAGAGAAGACAGTCTGGAAGTTCTCAGGTACATGGGGATTGAAGAGTGGTTTGGATAAATGTAAATCAGATCCTTGGATGCTCAGGGATCAAAGTCCATTCCCAAAGCTAGACAGCTCAGAGCTCCTTCCCAGAAGGCTTCTATTGCTTAGTGTGGGGCCTCCATGGAAAGAGGATCAGAAGTCTCCTCTCCTGCCCCTGGGTGTAGTTGTTCCTCTGCTGCCCTTGGGTGTAGTTGTTCCTCTGCTAAAGTAAAATCAAAGTCCACCTATTATTCAAATCTAAAGGCAAAAATATTGCTGGGAAGTTTTTCTCAATGTAAATATATTTTCTATAAACATTCCTTTAACATTTGATCTCTCTTTCCAATTGCATTACTGGATGTAATAAATTGATGTAACACAGTATAGATTCAGGTGAATAAAATTTAACTCACACAGCTTTTGTGAAGTTCAAAAGAATGCTGTAACTACAGGTTTTTTCAGTATTGCAAGGACTGTTCCCCAGTGGAGAAGATTGCTTTGTGAAGCAGAGAACTCCCTGTCAGTGGAGACATCCAAGAGGCTACTAGGTTGACTCCTGCACTGAATACGCTGGCAGTTTCACTAGGAGTGAAAACCATGGACAAAACTGTTTAATTCACCGCAAACCTAAATCAGTCGGTCTGTCTGTCTCTGTCTCTGTCTCTGTCTCTCTCTCTCTGTGTGGGGTGATCCTCAGTATTCTAGGAATCTATTCTTAAAATGTTTACAAATAGAACAGAACCAATTAGATAATTCTTAGTACTCCAAGATTTTAGCCCAATACATTTGAAAATATTTGCTGTCGTTAGTTATCTTAAGATTTAGGCTTTTCCACCTCTCAGGAAGTCTTTCCAGTAGTCCTCTCCCCCACCCCCCCTCAGTTCTGGCCCATACCAACGTGACTTTTTGTTTTAGCCTAATGAATCTTCCCTTTTGCTTTTGATACTGACCTTCATTTGTAGTTCATAGCAGGTAGGGCTTTTACCAATATTGTGAAGTTAACAGTGTTTGCTCCCAGGATTCCCAGTACCCTTTATCCTCACTCTCCCAGTACTGATATCTACTGTCATGATGAGATTAGCTCTGCTGTTCATACCATGATATAAACCAATATGAAAGCGAATGTGTATGGAACACCTACTCCCTCTATGGATAAATGTTGAGTAGACATTAAGGAATAAGGGATGTGGTCTTGGTCTTCAAGTTGTTTAGTTTGTTTAGGGGGAGGGAAGGACACACAAGGAAGCGTACCTAAAAATATAGGTAGCTGGCAGCTTACTTGTCACTTTTCTATTGAGATAAAATCTTTTGAAGCTAAAGAAGTTCTTAATCACATATAAGCATAATTATTGAAAAGTATTTTGTGTTTGGGAGTGGGAGAATGGGTTCCTAGTTTTCCCTGGAATCACACAGGAGAGGCCCTGATACCAGCATAAAGACCGGCTCTGAGCGAAGGTCAGTCAGTGTCAGGAATGATGAGAAGTAGAGGGTTCAAGAGCATCCCTGGGGTATTTTCTGACACTTAGACAGAAGGGGCCCAGAGTTGAATGTTTGCTATTCTTTGCACACTTCCTTTGGTGAGGGGCATGAAGGGAGGCACCTAGTAGGGGTCTGGGAGTGATGGGGTGGAGATTCCAGTCCCATTTAGGGTAATCGTGGAGACAGCCTAGACTCTAGGAAGACCAAGAAGGAAGAGGGAGCTTCTTAATCTGGGCTTTGTGAGTGGGCTTCAGAGGGTGTCTGTGAGTCTCTGAATGGCTGCTAGTGTTAGGGATATAAGTATTGTTCCCCCCAAGGGAAGTCAATTCAGCGCTGATAGCCTTTCATAAGTTCTGTGATCTGGAGATGAGCCCTTGCTCTTGGATGTCTGATTTGGTGACTGCCCTACCTTTCAGGATCTTACTGTTCAGGTCTCAGAGAGGTCCACATTTCACTGCCAGTGTTTCTCCTGTCTTGGAGATGGAGGAGGAGGTTGGCGTGTGCATCTAGTTAGAATTCTGTAGTATGGCTTAACCTTACCTGTACCCACCTGTCTGTCCACCCACACGTCTGCCCTCGGTAATGGGGGGGTGGGGAGCCCAGTACCCTGCACAGGCTTAGTTCTCATGTAGCTCATTTTGTTACTGCTTCTTAAAATGGCCATGAAATTCTATCCTCACATTTCCCATCATCCTCAAACAGTTATTGGAGGTCTTTGTACATACTAGGAATGCGTGTGTCCTTAATATTAATTATATCTGCAGTAGGACAAAACAAACAAAAAACCCTCAGTCTTGTTTGTGAAGGCACCATCCTCAGAACTTCCCATGCATGAGCTCTTCTAATCCTCATAACCACCCATAAGATAAGCCCTGTTATTATCCCCATTTCCCTGATGGGAAAGCTGAAGCATAGAAAGGTGAGATGCCAAAGGTCAAATAGGTAGTATGGCCTATGGCCGAGGCTCAGATTCAAATGGGGCAAAATGCCTTCAGAGCCTTTACTCTTAACCAGTGATCCACACCACCTTACCTTACCTAAGCTGTCTATAAATACCATTCTGGACCTGTGGCAAGTACTCTATAAATTATAACTGCTTTTGCTATTGTATTTATAATTATTATGATTACTTTTCTCTTTTGTGACTCATCACTTGTTTTGACCCTGACATGCGGAAAAGGATTGAAGATCTGAAGGGCAGGCTTGGAAGCCCTGGAAACTCTTTATTTTTCATTGGTTTTCCTCGAGGCTGTGTGGGCTTTTCTCCAGTTGCAAGGACCGGAGCTACTCTCTACTTGCAGCGCACAGGCTTCTCACTGCTTCTCTTGTTGTGGAGCACAGGCTCTAGGGAAAGCGGGTTTCACTAGTTGCAGCAGGCAGGCTCAGTAGTTTTGGCTTCCAGGTTCTAGAACACAGGCTCAATAGTTGTGGCACACAGGCCCAGGCTGCTCTAGGGCATGTGGGATCTTCCTGGACCAGAGATTGAACTGTGTCCCCTGCATTGTCAGGCAGATTCTTAACCACTAGACCACCAGGGAAGCCCTCCACTTCCCACTCTGAACTGCTCTAGCAGTAATTCAGTAATTACTGTAACCTTCAGACTCCATTGTGCAGAAGAACCTGTTAGAAGCTCTTCCTCCGTAACTTTTGAAGAGCCATCTCCAAATCAAGATGCACAAAACAGCCTCTGGCTCTGTTGATCTTTTGAAATCGTAATCACAGGAAGGAGGGAATGGAGGGGAGACTGAAGAATGGCTACGCTCATCGCACTACTAGTGCGGTGCATCTCTATGGGGCCCTTTCTCTGGTGGGTCCTAAGCTTTCACAGTCAGCGCACCATTGGCCTCTGCAGTGTGAACTTCGAAGGGCTTTTTGAGTTTTCCCAGGGCTCTAAAACCCAATTGCATGAACATATATCATTAAGGAGAGAAGCACGCCATGTTGGCAGTTGCCCATCATTGTGTGTGTGGTAGCCATGTGTGGCGTGCCATTCGCAACATCTGTGATTTTCAGGTAGAAATGAAATGAAATGTTAGTCACTCAGTCATGTCCAACTCTTGTGACCCCATGGACTGTAGCCCACTAGGCTCCTCTGTCCATGGGATTCTCCAGACAAGAATACTGGAAGGCGGTGCCGAGTGCCATGCCCTTCTCTAGGGGCTTTTCCCCACCCAGGGATCGAACTCAGGTCTCCTGCATTGCAGGCAAGTTCTTTACCATCTGAGCCAACAGAGAAGCTCTTTCAGGTAGAGATTGGGTGCAATCTGTCACCAGTGGTCTGGTCTCAAGAAGAGCGACAGGGCCTATGAGCCCTCTGGAGTCAAGAAGACAGGTGTGGAATGGGCTAGAATGTTCCCTACTTCTAAGTGGTCTTTTTTAATTCCCCCTAAAATTTTAAGACGACTGGTTAGCTTGACCACCTTAGACTGTTTCCAGAGATCACCTGTACATCAGCAAAACTTATCTGTCATGACTATCAGAACATTCCGCGCCCCCTCCCCCCGCCCCTGGTGCGCACTTGGAAAAATTCTTCAGGTTTTAAAGTCACAAGTAACGTCTACGCGAGATAATGACTCTGGGAAGCCGTTCCTTTTCTCACGTGGAAAGCTATTTCAGAAAAGATGGTATGTCAGTAAGGAAAACAACTCTATTAAAAATGTGTATATATTGATTTGCCATGCCCCTGTCTGGTTTACTTTACCAATTCTATAAAACCAAGGAAGTGGATTGTTAGAAATCTCTCCTTATATTCCTCCAGTGACTTTCTGCATCCCATCTCCATGGTACCCTCCAATAAAAAAAAATTCAAACCTGAGAGGTTAGTGCTAGGAATCATACCAGATTAATGATTTTATTGGATGAGACTATGTACTAAAATACATGAGTGAGGAAATGAGTCCATTTTATGCAGTCACAGTTGTAACGTTGGAGGTTAACAAACCCTGCTTGTGGTGTTGGTTGCTCTCAATTGCTGGGGATACAGCCAACATGAGAGTCTTTTAAAAGTTCATCAATTCTGTAACAGCTTTAGTTGACAGTTTTCAGTCTGAGTCTCCTTGCTTATGGCCTATCACTGTGGGGAGTCAGTGGTTCCCTATGAACAAGGGGACACGTGGCCTCAATCTATTCAGAAGCATTTTATATACACTTTAAAAATACATCAAAGTGTATGTTTGGTTTTGGTGGGGGATTTTTATGTAATAATCATTGAAATCACTGTGCTGGATATCTAGTCGGACAGTTCTCTCTCTCTCTCTCAGTGTTGTATTTGTATTAACAAACGTGTGTTTTCACCTCTTTTCTCAGCTATTTGTAAGGCATCCTCGACAACCACTTTGAATTGCTGCATTGCTTTTTCTTGGGGATGGTTTTGGTCACCACCTCCTGTACAATGTTACAAACCTCCATGCATAGTTCTTCAGGTACTCTGTCTACCAGATATAATCCCTTAAATTGATTTGTCACCTCCACTGTATAATCATAATGGATTTGATTTAGGCCATAGCTGAAGGGCCTAGTAGTTTTCCCTGCTTTCATCAATTTAAGATGTGTATTTTACTCTTGATAAAAAAAAATTTCATATGGTTACCACTTCGAACAAGATTTGTTCTGACTGCCTCTGTATAGAGGGCAGAGAGAGGAAGGGCAATACATTATCCTAATTTTGTGTTTGACAAATTTGAGCTGTGAAAAGAAGAAAGCCATACCACCTGCAGTGAAAGCTAGAGCTGGACCGGGTGTCCCTTTGGGCTCCTGTTACAAAGTAGTTAAGCACGAACACAAAGGGGGCGACTCAAACTTCAGGGCTAACTACTCTCATTACTAATGAGTAATTATAGCAAATATTTACAGGCCTCCTTCCTACCTTTATGACTTCCTGTTGCTGAAACACTTTGGAGTATTGAGAAAGATCCTGGAAAGTACGTCATACCCAGTTGCAGGAAAGAATGGCTTTAACTTTAAGTGCACACACTCTGTTTATGAATTCCATGTGGAAACAACAGAAAATTGTGCTTGGGAGGGTCTGTTCAAGGGCCCATTCTTCAGAACTTGAAAACAAAATTTGAAAAATCAATTCCGGATGGTCAAATGTATGGGGAGTGGGACACGTGATGTTTCTGCAGAATGTTCTAGAAATAATAGGACTGTGCAAGCAAAGCACAGGTTGCTTGATAACTACTTTTTAAAGAACACACGACCTCTGCACTGTTTTTCTGAATGATGATAATCAAGCTTAATTAAGTATATCACAGTATGTAAAGTATGCCATGTGGGGAATTCAGGGAGCTAGAAGAATATCGTTCACTCCGTCAAGATTTCAGAATAAACCACAATAATGCTTCCTTCTCTGTACTTGGTTTAAGAAGCACTCCAGTGAAATTGCTCTCTTCAGTGTCTGTAAACTACATACCCTTGTGTTTCTCTCCTGTGTTTCCAAGAGTTCTCAGATGCTATTTTAGAATGGCAGCCTTCACTCCAGCACTGGCTGAGGTTGATGAAGCTAATTTTGGTGCCCAGGGTAGAGAGAGAGAAGTCCTCTCTAGAGCTGAAAGGGCTTTCTGGTGCCTGGGTTCAAGAGCTGCGTGGTGTTACCGGACACACCACATTTCACCTTTAGAACTTTTATTTGTGTGCTTGCACAACACGTGTTTATCCAGATATTAAGATAAGAGAAGTATGAAGGTCACATTTCGCGGGTGACAAGGAAACGTCTATAAAAGTAACCGTATCGCCATGCTGCAGGAGTCTGTCTTGTCTTTTGTACCAAGGATTTAGGGGAATTAGTGGTGGGTGGGGCCCGGGAGCCGGCCCCTTCACAGTATTCCAGCTTCCTTGCCTGTGCTCTGTATGTCCTGGCGCAGCTGACATGCCCCTCCCATTTGGCAAGGCCCTTTGAGGTGGTCAGGATGTCAGGGAGAAATCTTGGTTTACTGTGTGGCTGCCCCACTTTCCCGAACTCTCTGGTAGTCTCTGGAAATTAGCGCCCCCGCCCCCCATGCATTTCCCTGCTATGTGACTGGCTGGGAGGGAGCCTGGCTGCTCAGATTTACAATAGCTTTCTAGCTTCTCAGAACAAGTTTGCATGGTGTTGCTACTGCCCCTATTTTAGGCAGGGTTGTCATGTCCTTGGAGCACAGAGTCTTTAGGGGGGCAGGGGAGTTCCTTTTGTGGATTTGCATGTTTCTCTTAAAGATTTCCAAGGATTAGCCGACACACTCAAAGCCTGAATGTGGACATGGATCCTTGGTCCAGTTTTCTTCCCAAGGGCAGTCCACACAGCATTGGGAGTTCATCTCACTGACAATAAAGGACCCCACTTCAGCCCCAGCACCCCATTCACCATCACCCAGGGAGCCTCCTGAACCCCAATATGCCAGTCTCCTCATTGTACCCTAAGGGCTTTCTCAACCCACGTCATCAGTCTCCCTCCCACCTCTGTTCCCTCAGCCCAGTCTCTCCATCTCAGATGTTCTCCCCATTTCTCTCTCTACTCGAGTATCTTCCTCTTTCCCAGTGTGAGGCCGAGGCCCCCAGGTCCTACAGAACCTTCCGTAGGGCACCTCCCCCTCCACTCCTTTCTAGCTCTTGGTTGCTTTCGCCAGAGAGCCTGCCTGATTATATTTCCTTGTTATCTAATGACATTTCATGTGGTCTTGTCTTTCCAGCAACATTGCATGTTGCTCAAGGGCAAGAATGTCTAATTTTCTTATGTGCCATGTAAACATCTTGCACATTTTGAGTCCCTAAAATCACGCTTAATTTAAAAAAATATATAGTTGCTTTATCGATGTCTCTTGGGTCACTTGGAAAGCCTGCCTCTTGGACTGTGCTTTTCTTGTTCATGTAGATTTGAGCCCTTTTTAAATTTTCCTTGACAAGAGAAAAAAGAGAAAGGAAAAAAAAAAACAAAAACCCAGAAGACCATAGACAGATGTGGTTGACTCATGGTTTTACATCAAATGCAAGCATTAGGCAAGTATTGTGAAGTCAGGGCTTCACTTTAAGAATGCCCAATACCAAGGCAAGTGCAAGCCAAACAGCAAAGTACTTACTCCAGATGAAAGTTTAAAATGGTCAGGCAGGAAAGGGTGTGTAGGGGAGTACCCGCTCTCTGTTAGAAATCGTCTTCCCTACGGAGCCTTCCTGATTTGCAGCACATTGGTTCCCCCTGCATTCCCTTGGCCTTTAGTCTGTATCCTGCTGCTAGGATGATGCTGTTATAGTTTGCTTTTCTGTGTGTGTGTGTGTGTGTCTGTCTGTCTGTGTGTCTCTGATCACCACTTAGAGAGTAAGCCCTTCAGGAACAGAAGCCCTGTTAACTTCTTTTGTTCTCAGCACTCAAAACAGAGGCCCACACTTGGTGCTCAGTGATTACTTGTAGACTCAGTAATTGATCTTATGTCATGAACTTTGGGCTTAGTGCAGAGGGTTAGCGGTTTAGGCAGAAACCTTTGTTCAGATCAACCTACCCATCCTCCTGGATCCCCCACCACGCGTGTAGTGAAGTTTGGGGGGCTACTGTCATCATCACTGTGTACAAACATTCTAGGTTACCTACTAAATTCAGGCGCCGTGCCATGCAGTGAGGTTTCAGAGAGGCTTTAGATGGACGTTGCACTCAGGGGGCTTAGAGTCTAGTTGGTGAGTCAAAGAAAACTGATTTGTTTAAAATCATGCAAGATGGTTGGTGTTAAAGGTTGTCCTCACCCCATCCTTATGATGTTGCTGTCTTGTTAGGAGGTCAAAAACAGCTCAGACAAAACACTGAGCAGACTGGAAGAGTGATAGTAATTGAGTGTGAATAAGGGTAAGAAGGTCTTGTGTACTGTGAATGGTCAGAGGTTTAATGGAGGAGCATTAAGAGCTAGGTCTTGAAGATTAGGTAGAATTTAGATAGGCAGATGGGTTTTGGGCATTCTAGTGGGGTGAACAGCTGGAGTTAAATGAGGAGGTAGGAATAATTAAGGTGTACAGACCAGTAGTGGTGAATCGGCTCCTTCCAGAGCTGAATCTGGAGCTGTATAAACGTATGGGAGAAAGGGGTCAGGCCCAAGCTGGTGCTGAGAAGTTGAGGACACCATGATATCTTAGTCATGACGTGATGGAACCTTAGGGCTGCCTTGGGGCCACAAGAGCAGTGCCTTCTTCTCTTGTGTTATTTGAACCTAAGGGAGATGCCCAGGGCACACCTATTATCTTCCAGTTGACTCTAGCATAAGCACCAAAGGGTGGATGGAGGGTACCATGGTTATCCTTTGTAAGAATGACCTCAGAGACCGAAAATGCCCTCTGCATCTCAGGAAATCAAGTCATCCGCAAATGTGCCCAGCTTGCTCTGGAGTATATTTCTTTTCAGACTGTACCATGCCTGAGGGTAACAAATGCCTCCTGGGGTCCAGAGTGGGAGACCAGAGAGGACAACTTGCTATGTTCTAAATAGCTTCCATCAGGCTCTGTGGAGGAGTGTGTGATGCTCATCTCATGTTCTCATTTTGATGGTGAGGCCTGCTTCCCCCTAATAATTTGATGGGGGCTTTCATCCTCTCCCTTCTTGCCCTTTGTCATTGTAGATTCTAGGTTTCTGAGTCTGGTCACTGTGAAAGGATATTCAGTGCTCCACTGTTTGTAGGGAGAGAGGTATCCATGCTTTTTGGCAGTTTGTACCAATCACTGGGAATTGTGTCCCTTGCACAGAGAGGCAGCTGAGCTGTTCCTTGGCCTACTCCTTTCCTGTTATGTGGCTACACCATTCCCTAAAGCCTGAACCCTGGTGTTCTTGGACAGGTGTAGTCAAAGAACATCTTGTGAAGTCACCTGGTGGGGTAGCTGGGGTTCTTCCCTCCCCCAGCAGGTATGACCTTCTCCCAGAGGTATTTAGAAGCACTTGAGGTCAGGGTTGGCCATTTGTGAGCAGAGCCTTGGCCAGAGATCCCAAGTCTCTGGGAGAGTTCGACACTAGGGACCAGCAAAGGCCAAGCATGTCACTTTACCGTGCCATGTCCAGGGGCACCTTGAGGGAGACCACTGCTCCTGAAAGCCCTTGGGTTGGAATTTGATCTCATTGTGACAACTGTGTGTCTCGTCTTTTCTTCCTCTCCAGCCCCTCGGTCATCCATAAGTGGTTGTTGGACTGGGAAGCTGCTACCCATCCCTGGAAGGATTGCTTTATTCAGTGCTATGCTCACATTTGATAACCTCCTCTGTGCGGGCTGCTAGACTGTGGGTCTGAGCAGCCCAGGAAGGGCCTCCTTTGGAGCCAGGTGGACAGAGCCTTTGTCCTCCAAGCCCGCAGGTGGCCGAGAGCCACGGACCCCAGGGCAGGCAGCCCAGACACAGAGGCTGTCTGGGGGCTTGGGCAGTCCCTGGGAACCGGCCTCAAGGAATGTCCAAAGACACTCCACAGCCCAGGAGGTGGCGTTCACCCTAATCTAGCTGAGCTAGAATTTGAGTCTAGCATCTGCCTCCCACAGCTCCATACAGGCCTCTGGAGGGGAAAGGAGGGAGATCTGAGCTGGCTAATCTGCAATGACACTGTCACCATGCCTACTCCTCTCTGGGTTTTTTTTTTTTTTTTTTCTTTTCCTTTCCAAAGTAAAATTACCTTTGAAAATGACACTTTTGCCACTGTTGAACTCCAAGCAAGCTGTTTTCCACCTGGGTCATTTTGGTGACAGGTCATGGGCACACGTGGTTCTGGTGTGGTCATGGCAGCTGCTGGCCAGCGTGGGGCCTTGGAAAATCCTGGTGACCAGAGCCTCCAGCAGCAAGGAGTTTTGAGACAACCACGAAAGTCAATTCCTTCTTTCCCAAACCGTCCACTTGTGCACATTTGAGCTATTTTCCATGCTCAGATAAACACAAGCCTTGAGATTCTGGGTCACCTGTATGGATCCAGATGTTACAAGGGGAATGACGTCACTTAATTCTCCTGGAGTTAGATCTTCTGGGTCCAGGCAGAGGATGTGTTTATTTTGGAAAGGGACAAACTTTCACCCACTTGAATTCCTTTGCCTCCAAAATTAGTGTCAGGGGATGACCACAAGCGTTCCATATTTCTTACCCTTCGTCTTGCCAAACAGATTGTAAATGCCCCTAGGGCCGACTTTGACTACTTCTGTGTCCCTGGCAAAGCTGGCCTCCACAGAAGGTTCAGAGGAGCTCTCAGAAACCTCTAGGACTGAGAGACTGTTCTAGATCTTTTCTGACTTGTGTGACCTAGGAAGGTAATTTAACCTCTTGTATGTTTCCCACTCCTAAATGGGAGTTACACACACTACCTGCTTTCTAAGAGTACTATTATTATAAGTTTGAAATGAGCTAGGATTTCAGTTAAACCATGCCTTTTATCTTTTAATTAAAAAAAAATTTTTTTTTTTTCTGTGACGCACAGCTTGCAGGATCTTAATTCCCCAAGCAGGGATCAAACCCATCCTCCCTGCAGTGGAAGTGCAGTCTTACCACTAGACCTCCAGGGAATTCCCTAAAACCATGCATTTTAAAAATGTTTTAAAAAGCACGTGTAAAAATAGATAGCTGGTGAGAAATTGCTACATAACACAGCCTGGTGCTCTGTGCTGACCCAGAGGATTAGGATGGGGGTGGAGAGGGAGGCGCAAGAGGGAGGTGATGTCAGTATAATTATGGCTGATTTGTGTTGTTGTACAGCAGAAACCAACACAACATCGCAAAGCAATTTTCCCTCAATAAAAAATACTTTTAAAAAAGACAAAAAAGCATATTTTTTATGCTTTGAAAGTCATTTTTGCAGTGATTATCTCAATAGAAAGAACTTTGAAAAGTATAAAGTACAGACCATTAAGGCATCATTATTAACAAGCACAGCATTATAATCACTTGGCACATCACTGCCTGTTGGAGTGATTTGACTGCAACTGAGAGGGAGTCTTAGCCGACTCTAAATGGAGATATCTCACTTGCTCTCAAGCCTATCAAGGGCTTTTAACTGCCCTCACCCCCAGCTGTCCCCAAGATTATGGGCTCTTGCCAAAAGTGATTTCCACATTTGAGTTGTATTTCTCCCATATCCTGAGATGTGAGAAAATCTGATAGCATCAAGAGACTAAGGAACCTTCCAGGACTCCTGAAAAACGGTCTGACCCTGGGTATGCCTCTTTCCCTGCCTGGCCTGTTCTCCCCTCATCTGTGAAGATGAGGGCCCAGGACTGCTGCCATCCTGATGCAGTGGGAATTTGCCCTTTGATTCTGCACCCCAGATCTCTAGACCTACAGGGCTGTGCCTGCACCACCTCTGCCGGGGTCCCACTTGTTGCTCTGTAAATTACAGGTAATACCTAATTGTAGGCCCACGGTGGCTCAGACAGTAAAGAATCCATTTGCAATGCAGGAGACCTGAGTTCCATCCCTGGGTCGGGAAGATCCCCTGGGGAAGGGAATGGCAACCCACTCCAGCATTCTTGCCCGGAGAATCCCATGGACAGAGGAGCCTGGTGGGCTACATCCACGGGGGCGCAAATAGTTGGACACAACTGAGGGACTAAGTGATGCAGCCAGGGAGTTTAAAAGGCCAGGCAGCTTGCTGGGAGAGAGAGAGAAATAGGGGCCCGTTGATGCCTTGGGATGCCCACGCTTCCTGGTCTTCCTGGTAGTGGGAAGAGGCTTTGGATGTGAAGAGTCTGGCTCTGCCACACGTGACCATGACATTTGGCAGGGCATTCGCTCCAGCCTCAGATTGCCACCTGCCGCATCCCTGACACCTCTCGTGCCTGAGCTGGCCCTTCCTTCAGCCCCGTTCTGAGGTGGACAGCTGTCAGGGCCTTAGGGCTCAGCTTGTGTATCACGTCCTCAGGGAAGCCTCCCCTGACCCCCTCAGCTGACCTCCAGCCCTCCTCTCTCTTTTTCTGAAAGACAGCACTCCCCGCATGCTGTCATGCCCTTGTCTGTCTATTCTCTGTTGCTCCCCACTAGTTTGCAAGGTCCGTGAGGGCAGCGCCGTTCTGTCTTTTTTGCCACCATATCCTTAGTGTTTGGGGGCAGTGCTGGACACCTATAAGGTGCTCCTTTAACATTTGTTAAGTGAAATAATTACTTCAGGGTTGCCGGGTCTTTGTCCTCAACCTGGCAGCGTTTCTTACATTTGTTCAGTGCTCAGTTTTTTTCCCCAAAGCTCATGACGAAGTAGTTGTCATTCTCATCATACAGGTGAAACAACAGAGGCACAAAAATGTGATTGCAAAGCCGGAAAGCAGAAGAGCCCATGTGAGCAGAGCCTTCTCTCCCCTGGCTGGTGCTGCCTCTCCGGGCACCTTATTTTTCTGTCCTGGTGATGTTATTGTTTGTCTTATTTGGCAGTGTTTACACCAGAGAAGTAGGGGCCATTGTGTGTTGGTGGCGACTGGAAATACACAAGAGAGTCCCAGGAGAATGCCACTGTCGGTCCTCACCACAATTAGCAATTGTCGGGCCAGGGGCAGTGACTGGGTGGGTGGTGTTCCCTGTGTGGCTGGTTTTATGTGTTAAAAACCACTGTCTGCTGACAGAGGCAAGGGAGAGTAGGGGAGTGGGGATTAGAGAGACTGGGAGGAGCCTAGGACCTCAGTCTCATTTCTCTCCAGTCTTGTCTATCCTACCACTTACATCTCGGCCCTTTCTGCTTGGGAAATGTCCTGTTGTGTGTCTAGTGAAGTTCCTATGGCCTGGTGTAAAGAGGAGTGCTAACCAGCTGGGTGACCTCTGAGCCTCATTTTCTCCATCTTTAAAATGGGCCGGTAGGTGGGACCCAGTTCCATTGTGAAGTGAAATCCAGGTGGAGCCTGGTCCCAACTCCTGTTTCCAGGTGCTTCCTTAGGGAAGGAAGATGGGAGGTTAAAGGTGATCAGAGAGGGTTTTGAAGAAAGCCTCTCCCGTTCCCTTGTAATTTCCCCCACTCCAAGAGGAGGTTCAGTTAAAGTGGAGAGGGCCAGAGCCTTGAGAGTCAGTCCTGGGCATGGCATGATGCCAGAGAGCAGGTTCTGGACTCGCTTCATTGGCAGCAACAGGGCCCTCCTGTTGGGTTGGGATGACAGTGGGTTGAGATGGGACAGAGTGTCTCCACATTCTGTCCCACAGTTTCTACAAAAGGGAGCAGTCATGTTACCAGATGAGGCCATGCCTCATCTCCTAATCCCAGGGAAGAGGGGGCCAGGCTTCTGGGGTGAATGAGAGCACCTGTAACAAGAGACGCAGCATTCCTACACCCTTTCTGAACCCCGGTTTCTTCATCTGTCAGATAGCAGTTATAATCCCTGCTCTGCCGATTGGATTGGGGCTTGGGAAATATAAACTACTGCAAAAGAAAGGGTTATTACTTCTGTGATTTGTGTGTGTGTGTGCGTGTGTGTGTGCGCTCGCGCGTGCGTGCATAAACGTGTCTGGGGTATTGATACTGACATGAGATGAGGGACATACGCTACCTGAAAGTACTGAGTCCCTTAGCCCGAGGCAGTGAGGGAGAGGACTGAGTCGGAAAGCTGGTGGCCTTGAGAGGAACAGGCCTGGAAATTGCGAATGGAGTCATGCTGTATTTAGGGGGAGAAGTGGGGAGCGTGATGTGGGACAGGAGTGAGTCATGCTGCATGAGTGCTGGGGAGTCACCTTGAATTTGGGCCAAGAAGTAGAAATATGGGGACTTAGGTTTATCTGCCTTACATCAGGTACATCAAGTTCTGGATGGCCGCCCACTGGCTGGAGACCTGAGGTGGACGGCTCTCCCTTGCCGCCCTGGGAAGGCTTTCTGCTGGCTTCAGCCCCGCTGAGCAAAGTCCGCTTGTTCACTGCAGTTCACACAGACTCCTTGCCAGGCCTGCCCAGAATCCTGTCTCCTCTGACTTCCTGTGCTCTTGCATAATATTTCCTTGCTTCTTGAATGGCTGCCCCCAGTGCGGGGGCAGCTCCCTGACACTGCTGGATGGGCAGCAGGATGTGGAGGGAGGATGGGGATGTGCAGACATCACCCAGGGGTGCCTGGGCCCCAAGGGAGGAAGGCAGTGCTCCCCAAAATGTTTAGACGGAGATTTTAGCATTAGGGCAGTTCGGGAGACTGGGACACACATACACACACCCCAGACCCTATAAGTTGTTTCTTCTGTAAAATTATTATTAAACTAGTTGTTTCCTTCTGATTATAAAAAGTACATATATTCCCTGTAAAAAGTTATAGTACAGGAAGGCATCAAGATGAAAATAAAAATCACCTAAATTCTACCTTCCAGAGAGAATGACTGTAAACACTTTGGTGAACATGTTTTCTTCAATATAGTAACTATGGACATGTAATTGCAAATATGAACATACTATATACGGTTGTAGAAAATGCATTTCTCATACAGCAAAGTATCAATATTCTCTCTTGCTATCACAGTACATAGATTTAATACAGCTATATTTAGTTCCACTTACAGATGTATCCTAACACAACATCAATTCATTGACATGTCCAGGTTCAGAAAGCAAGCTCTAACCAGCCCAGAGATTTTCACAAACTTGGAAAGCAGCATCTCTTGTGTACACCTGACAAATGTGTTAGCTTAGTGTCCCAGAAATAACTACAAATTAAAAGCTTTTGTATCCATGTAGGCCTTTCTCTAGGCTTAGAATAATTCCTATGATTACATAGAAGAGGCTGGGGCGAGGAGGGCTGTCAGGGCTGGGCTGGGTGTCCCTTGGGTAAGATCATCTCCCCGTGTGGCCTGTATGTCTGCCCTAAACCAGGAGCCACTAGCTAGAAGAACAAGTTTTTCTTCAGAGGTGTTATTCCTGTGCCCAAGATGTCAAATAAATGTAATTTAAAATTTTAATTGATTATTGCCCTCCTGAAATTTTGTAACACTGTATCTTTTTTACAAGATACCCTTCCTTCTTTACACAGTATTGTGTTCATAATATTAAACTTTAATGCATATACAGTATCTTTCAGATTTGTGACAACTAGAAGATAAAAGTAAAAAGTTTTTTAGCTGAAGTAGAGACTATCATTACGACGTTTCTGTCTCATGCCTAAAAGCTGTACAGTACATAGGAACCTTCAAGTTGCAAAGTTTCAAAGATGCAAACGTCAGGCATGAGTGAAATGCAGTTTACCCTCCATCTCCTGTTGCCGACGGTCCTTCAGCTATATAATCTCCCAGATCCTCCCTCTCCTCCAGTCAGTAACTCTTCATGCCTGTTCACTCAATGCGAGGCCCTGTGTGCCAGCTGTTCTACCGTCCTACTGTACTTTCCAAGGTACTGTACTGTAGGATCAAAAATGTTTTATTTTTTTATGTGTTTTTTATGTATTATTTGTGAAAAAAGTATCGTGAACCTTTTACAATACAGAACTATGTAGCCAATTGTATCATTAATAGTTGAGTACCTAGGCTAAACTTAGTTGGTCTTATGAGCAAATTGAGTTTAGCAATCCACTCTCAGAATGAAACTCATTCATATTGGAGGGAGCTTACTGTATATGTTCAAGAGTTGTAATGAGCTTTTTTTTCCATTGCTGATTGTGGTTGGAAGTGTGGCATAGATTTATAGCAGACTTCAGCATAAAATGACTCCTGTTCATTGGGAATCCGTTGTCTATACAGCATTTGCTTGTTTCCTGTGAATCATTTTTAAACTGGATTGGATACTTCTTTGATTTACTAATGAGTTTTTAGTAGGAGGCTAGGCTCATTGTGGTTGGGAATTGCTTGTTAGGTTTACTTTTGAGTCAAGACAAATTGTTTCTAGAGCTCTCTCTTTCAGACCTTTCTTCTGAATCAAAAGGCTTGATACTGCTAGTCAGTTTAAACACATTTACTTAAAAGTTTTCAGGCCTTCTTGAAAACAAAAGTTTGCCACAAAATTTAGCACCAGCAGAATCCAAGTATCTTACCTGATTTTGTTTATAGCTGTCCACTCTTCAGGCACAGTCTATTACAACAATTTGCATAATTATAATCTCACCTTCAGTTTATTCACCCTTTTTCAAGAATTATATCTGAACTGTTATTACATCAAATTCTTTGTCTGTACTTCTTTAGGATAGGGATAAGAGTGAGAGGAAATAATATGTTGGTCTGCTTTGCAACATTTTCAATATGTGGACATTTAGCACACTGATTTTGTCATTGCCCCCTTTCTCCGTTCCCTGATTTGGTGGGGCAGGGAGGAGGGGGTCTTTGTCATGTGTGCACATTTGGGAAGTGGTCAGGGACAACAGGATGGAACTTGTCCTCAGAATTATCAAACAGGACTTTGTTGAAGTTGATACTCCTGTACAATGAACATGGAGCAGCCGTTGGCATGGCAACCCCTACGTGGAAAAGAGCACGACGCTTGCAGATGACTTTTGCAGTACTCAGTGTTAATCTGATAAATGGCTTTTTTAATAGTAGTTAGTGGGCTAATGGAAAGGTTGAATCAAACCTTCATTAATGGAAAGAAGGATGGGCATTTTGAAGCCTCTGAGTGAACACATCGGAAAGCCACAGCCAAAAATCCATTTTCAGCTGTGTCTCTTTTTTACATCAAATATTCTCATAGCATAGCAAGCCAAAGTAAATTGAGAATTCTATTTGTCTTGAAAGGGTGTCGCTGCCATGGTAGTTTAGATTTTCAAGCATGCAGAGGTTTTGGAGTCCTCTTTATTTAGGGCATTTCCTTCTATCAGAGTTTAGCAGGACAGTAAAAGGTTTGCATCGTGACGTTCCTTTTGTGGTCGTGATGGGATAAAGCTGGTTAAGTACTCTTTTTTATTGTAAAAATTTACCATTTTAACCATTTCTTAAGTGTACAATTCACTGGTATTAAGCATACTCGCATTGTTGGGCAGCCATCACCTCGCTCTTCATCTCTTGAACTTTTCTATCATCCCAAGTTGAAAAGTCTCTATCCATTAAACAAGAACTCCCATTTCTTCCTCTCTCAAGTCACTGGTAACCACCATTCTATTTTTCTCTATGAATCTGATTACAATAGGTATCTCATAAGTGGAAGCAAGACAGTCCTTTTTTGTCTTGCTTATTTCACTTAGCCTGTATACTGTTTTCCAGTTTCATTCATGTTGTTGCATGTGTCAGAATTTCATTGCTTTTTAAGGCTGAATAATATTACATTATATATGAGTGAGTAAGCGAAGTCGCTCAGTCGTGCCCGACTCTTTGCGACCCCATGGACAGTAGCCTACCAGGCTTCTCCATCCATGGAATTTTCCAGGTAAGAGTACTAGAATGCATTGCCATTTCCTTCTCCAGGGGATCTTCCCAACCCAGGGATCGAACCTGGGTCTCCTGCATTGCTTGTCTGGAGAATCCCAGGGATGGGGGAGCCTGGTGGGCTGCCATCTATGGGGTCGCACAGAGTCAGACATGACTGAAGCAACTTAGCAACAGCAGCAGCATACACACACACACACACACACACACACATGCATTTATATTTACATATACATATTTAGTGAACTAAAATGGACTGGAATGGGCAAACTTAATTTAGATGACCATTAGATCTACTACTGTGGGCAAGAATCCCTTAGAAGAAATGGAATAGCCCTCATAGTCAACAAAAGAGTCTGAAATGCAGTACTTGGGTGCAATCTCAAAAATGACAGAATGACTCAAAATGGTTTCTGAGAAGGCCTTACAAATAGCCGAGAAACGTAGGGAAGCGAGAAAGGCAAAGGAGAAAAGGAAAGATAAAACATCTGAATGCAGAGTTCCAAACAATAGCAAGGAGAGATAAGAAAGCCTCAGTGATCAATGCCAAGAAATAGAGGAAAACAATAGAATGGGGAAGACTAGAGATCTCTTCAAGAAAATTAGAGATACCAAGGGAAAATTTCATGTGAAGATGGTCAATAAAGGACAGAAATGGTATGGACCTAACAGAAGCTGATGATATTAAGAAGAGGTGGCAAGAATACATGGAAGAACTATATAAGAAAGATCTTAATGACCCAGAAAACCACAGTGGTGTGATCACTCACCTAGAGTCAGACATCCTGGAATGTGAAGTCAAGTGGGCCTTAGGAAGCACCATTACGAACAAAGCTAGTGGAGGTCTTGAAATTCCAGTTGAGCTATTTCAAATCCTGAAAGATGATGCTGTTAAAGTGCTGCACTCAGTATGCCAGCAAATGTGTAAAACTCAGCAGTGGCCACAGGACTGGAAAAGGTCAGTTTTCATTCCAATCCCAAAGAAGGGCAATGCCAAAAAGTGTTCAAACTGCCGCACAATGCACTCATCTCACACGTTAGCAAAGTAATGCTCAAAATTCTCCAAACCAGGCTTCAACAATACATGAACTGTGAACTTTCAGATGTTCAAGCTTGATTTCAAAAAGGCAGAGGAACGAGAGATCAAATTGGCAATATCCTTTGGATCATCAAAACAGCAAGAGAATTCCAGAAAAACATCTACTTCTGCTTCATTGACTATGCCAAAGCCTTTGACTATGTAGATCACAACAAACTGTGGAAAATTCTTCAAGAGATGGCAATACCGGACTACCTTACCTGCCTCCTGAGAAATATGTATGCAGGTCAAGAAGCAACAGTTAGAACTGGACATGGAACAACAGACTGCTTCCAAATTGGGAAAGGAGTACATCAAGGCTGTATATTGTCACCCTGCTTATTTAACTTATATGCGAGAATATCATGCAAAATGCCAGACTGGATGAAGCACAAGCTGGAATCAAGATGGCCAGGAGAAATATCAATAACCTCAGATATGCAGATGACACAATCCTTATGGCAGAAAGTGAAGGAGAACTAAAAAGCCTCTGGATGAAAATGAAAGAGGAGAGTGAAAAAGTTGGCTTAAAATTCAACATTCATGGAGAAGGAAATGGCAACCCACTCCAGTATTCTTGCCTGGAAAATCTCAGGCAGTCTACAGCCCATGAGGTCACAAAGAGTCAGACACGACTGAGCGACTTCACTAGAGGGTGACTATTCTCACATCATTAATTACAGAATCATTAAAATAATATGGAATAATTAAAAAAAACTCAACATTCAAAAAATTAAGATCGTAGTATCTGGTCCCATCACTCCATAGCAAATAGATGGAGAAACAATGAAAACAGTGACAAACTTTCTTTTCTTGGGCTCCAGAATCACTGCAGATGGTGACTGCAACCATGAAATTAAAAGATGCTTGCTCCTTGGAAGAAAAACTATGACCAACTTAAAAAGCATATTAAAAAGCAGAGACATTACTTTGATGACAAAGGTCCCATCTAGTCAAAGCTATGGTTTTTCCAGTAGTCATGTATGGATGTGAGACTTGGATTCTAAAGAAAGCTGAGCACCAAAGAATTGATGCTTTTGAACTGTGTGGTACTAGAGAAGACTCTTGAGAGTCCCTTGGACTGCAAGGAAATCAAACCAGTCCATCCTAAAGGAAATCAGTCCTGAATATTCATTGGAAGGACTGATGCTGAAGCTGAAACTCCAGTACACTGGCCAGCTGATGTGAAGAACTGACTCATTTGGAAAAGACCCTGATACTGGGAAAGATTGAAGGCATGAGGAGAAGGGGATGACACAGGATGAGATGATTGGATTGTACCACCAACTCAATGGACATGAGTTTGAGCAAGCTCTGGGAGTTGGTGATGGACAGGGAAGCCTGGCATGCTGTAGTCCATGGAGTCGCAAAGAGTCAGCACAACTGAGCAACTTAACTGAGATATATATATATATATATAAAAACACACACACACCACATTTAGCTTATTCTTCTGTAAGTGGACATTTGTTTTTTTCCTGTCTTCAGCTATTGTGAGGAATGCTGCTAGCAACATGAGCATACAAATACCTGCTTGAGTCCCTGCTTTCAGTTCTTTAGGGTATACACCTTGGAGTGCAGTTGCTGGACTGTGTGGTCTTCCCCAGTGGTGCTTGTGGTAAAGAACCCGCCTGCCGATGCAGGAGTCACAAGAGATGCGGATTCGATCCCTGGGTTGGGAAGATCCCCTGGAGTAGGAAATAGTGACCCACTCGGGTATTCTTGCCTGGAGAATCCCATAGACAGAAAGGCTGGCGGACTACAGCCATAGGGTCACAAAATGTCAAACAGGACTGGAGCAACTTAGCACGCGCACACATGGTAATTTTATGTTTAATGTTTTACAGAACTGCCTTCGTGTCTTCCGTAACAGCTATATCATTTTACATTCCCGCCAGCAAAATACAAGGGTTCCAACATTTCCACATCCTCACCATTTTTTGTTTTTGTTGTTGTTTGCAAGAGGTGGTGTTTCACTGTGGTTCTAACCTGCCTTTCCCTAATGATTTACAGTTTGTCTTTATAAATGCATTGCCACACACACAACGGACTGTGGGGGTGGAAATCACCACACCATTGTTTATACCTGTGAGGCAAGTGAGACTGTCAGTGTGGTAATGCTTGTTGGGAGTGAGAGGTGAGAGGGAGGGGAGCGTTGTGTGATTATTACACACAGTACAGCCGCCTCAGTAGACATGTTGTCAAAGTCTGTACTGGGGAACAAGTGAAGCAATTTTAGGGAGGTGGGGGTCAGGATTGGGAGTTCATGTACACTCGTGGCTGATTCATGTCAATGTATAGCAAAATGAATACAGTACTGTAAAGCAAAACAAACTAAAAAATAAAAATTAATTAAAAAAATTAAAATAAAATAAAATAGAGGCCCTTGACACCTGAAACGATTTAAAAAAAAAACTTGTAAGTCACTTATACTTCAAAAAATCAGAAACAAAAACAGGGCTTTGAGGTGAAGTAATGTCATCTCTTTGGATGAGGTTTAAATAAGACAAGCCTGCTGTGTGATCTTTCCTGCTTTAGTGTGTTGTATAGACATAAGTAGCCCTCGTCCCTGAGAATAATAATTGTTGTCATCAGCTCCAGAGACCTGGGCCCATCCTCCTTCCTCTCCCTGGGGAGGAAATCCCCCAGACTTCTTGCCGCAGGCTTGCTTAGTTCTTTGAACCACCCCACTGTCTAATTTCTCCACCTGAAACAACATACACACCCCCTACTCTTCCCTACCCACTAAGTTCTTGTGTTGGCAGATTATATTTTGACAAGAAAGGGAAAGGACTTAGAATGTATTGAGTACTTGTGGTAAGCTGGGCACTTTGCTGGTCAGTGTGTAAGATAAAAGACCTGACTTCTGTCCTTAAAACAGTGTTATAGGTCTTATAATTTAATATGGACTTCTACAACAGGGCTTCCAAACTTTTAACAGGCATCAGAACCACTAGGAGGGCTCATTAAAATTCAGATTGCTTCATCCCCAGAATTTCTTATTCAGGAGGGCTGGGTAGGGTCTGAGATTCTGCCTTGCTAACAAATTTCCAGATGATACTGATGCTGCTAGCCAGAGGACCACACTTTGAGGATAACAGCTTTACATGGACCCTATGAAATAGGAATTATTCCCATTTACAGATGAAGAGGTGAGTTGTAGAAAGGCAAAGTGACTGGCCTCAGGTCCTACAGACAGAGTGCCAAAGCCTAGATTTGAAGCAGGGGGCCCTCACTCCAAAGCCTCTGCTGTGTTGATATAATTCCCATTATATCAAGAGTGGTAGATGCACAGCCCTTGAGCATCCCTCATCTAATCTACCCCTGGGGATAGGCAGTATTAATCGATCACAGGACCTCTGAACCCAGAGGTGGCTTCGGAATCCTTCCTACGCTGCTCCCGATAGCTAGGCCTACCCATTCACTGGGAACTGAAATGAGTCATTCTTGTACCAATGAATGCATCCTCTCTAAAAGAGAAACAGTGCCCAAAAGTGGTCTGTTTACGTTGAAAAAGAGCCCTTACCTGAGCTCAAGTCTGCTCTGCCTAGGAGGGAAGTGGTTGGTGGATTGGGAGCTATGGGAAGTATAGGTGTCCCAGAGTATGCCGGGACCTGTGGGCCATTAGCCAAGGCAGGATCCTTGACTAGGGGCCCTTACCAAGTTTAAAACCTAGATGAAGTCAATAAAGAGATTTTTTAAGCTGCCATTATTTGTCTAATTTACATCTACTATTCGTTATTCTAAAAATGAGTTATTCCAGTATTTAGCAGTAAGTTTAGTGATGAATATAAAACAGTGCTCAATAAATAATTAAGAAAGGCAAAGTAGGTGCCAGAGGCAGTTGTGTCCTTGCTTGATGAGATTTTTTAGTAAATGGACAGGAGGAATGAATAAGGTTGAACAGGATAACATCTTGAATTTACATAGCTCCTCTAGGGCTTCCAAAGTCATCCACAGACTTCTATTTTCCCGCATTTCTGTGAAATGAGAGAATGGTGGAAAACTGTTAAACTGATCAATCAAGGGAATAATTAATCTTCCCTCTGAAAATTGTGAGTTATTTGAGGCATTGCCATTGCTATAGCCCTTGGATAACGTTTTTTTCCAAAGGGAGTCAATGGACGCCCAAGAAGAGTTTTCTAAAGTTCAGGAGTCTTCTAAACTTTATATGTGAGTGACCAAAGGAAGCTGCTTGTTTGAGGTGTGATTCCTGTCTTCTAGAGTAATCCATCACTATCTTTTCTGTTTCTGCCAGCCCAGACAATGTCTGACCCACATCACTACCAACATCAAATATTTAGTCAGTTGCTAGTGTGTGTACAGGCAAATCTCTTGTCTCACCTGCTGTCTTTTAAAAGTAAGGGTGAGATTAATTATGTTTTTATGTGTTTTGAATGTGCTACAGTACTTAGCAAGACCTGTATGTAGCAGATACTCAACAACATTCTTCATTTAAAAATACTACAGATCTTCTTCCAAAAATCTTTTGGGAAAAGAACGGAATGTTCATAAGTGTACATATAAGATGTGCTTATGTGTGCATCTACCCTCTATATCTGAAAGAAGAGGGAGCAGGTGTCTGGGCGTTTGTGTGTGTGCATTTTTAAGTGATTTGCATTTCAGATCTGAATTGGGCACATGATGGTGTTAAGAGATGGATTAGAGATGAAGTGCAGGGCTGAAAAGTACATCAGTAGGGAAGGTGTATGTTGGAAAAATAACCCTGAGAAAAGATTTGTCCACGGCTGTTTCTGGCCAAACCAGTACGCAGTGACAGGGAGCATTTGTATTTATTGCCTTGAAGGGTGTTCCTAAGTCTTGCCTTCTGGATTGTTTTGAGAAGAAAGACTTTATGGTTTTTAGCATCCACACCTTTGTATAGAAAACTCAACTCTCTCTGCACATTCCTGACACCTGTGTTTCTACATGAGCATGCTTATAGTTTTGCCCTTTTTTTTTCTTTTTTAATGATACTTTCTGTATCATTATCTGTAGCCCAACTGGTGAAAGGAAGAAGGAATATTTCATCCAACATTGTGTTGGAAAGAAAGCTTTCCAAGACGCTCTATGTGCATTCTTTAACTTTATTTACTTATCTGACTGCCGTGGATCTTAGCTGCGGTGTGATCTCTCGTTGCAGCCACATGGACTCTCTAGTTGTAGTATGTAGGCTCAGGAGTTGTGGTGCATGGGTTTAGTTGCTCCACGGCATATGGGATCTTAGTTTCCCAACCAGGGATTGAACCCACATCCCTTGCATTGGAAGACGAATTCTTAACCACTGGACCACAGAGAAGTCCCTCTGGGGGTCTCTGATGAAACCATTAATGGGATTGAAAGTTAGTCTCAGGTATCACACAAGGGTCACTCAATTGGCCATTGAAAGCCGTGACCATGGGCAAGCAGATCAAATAAAGTAGATTAGTAAGGACAGGTCTTTTAATGGTTACAAAACTTGAACACGGGCCTCCAGCAGGAAGAGAGGGGTTCTCTCATGATGTCTGTCTGCTGTCCTGGCTGAATAGTATACACACCGTGAGAAATCCACCTTGGTTTGAGAATAACATATAGACATTGTGCTCAAAAAAAGGTATGGCATCATCTCTGCCCACTTGGGTTGTAATGATGCCTGTGGTGGGCAAGACTGGGGTTGGTTAGAATGAAAAATGTCTATCTTTGGGAAGTTTCTTAATGCCAGTGGGGCTTCCTGTATAGTTCAGTCGGTAATGCATATCTGCCCACCGTGTGGGAGACCTGGGTTCAATTCCTGGGTTGAGAAGTTCCCCTGGAGAAGGAAATGGCAGCCCACTCTGGTATTCTTGCCTGGAGAATCCTGTGGACAGAAGAGCCTAGCAGGCTACAGTTAATGGGATCGCAAGAGTCGGACACGACTTAGCGCTATCTTTCTTTCTTTTTTAACGCCAAGGTTTTTCCAGAGTAAATTTTTTAAAGTGAAGGGAAGTCGTTCAGTCGTGTCTGACTCTTTGCAACCCATGGACTCTAGCCCACCAAGCTCCTCCGTCCATGGGATTCTCCAAGCAAGAATACTGGAGTGAGTTGCCATTTCCTTCTCCAGGGGATCTTCCTGACCCAGGAATCGAACACAGGTCTCCCACATTGCAGGCAGATGCTTTAACCTCTGCACCACTAGCTGTGTATTAAATCCAATTACATAAGTGGGGAACTAACTGCACCTTATAAAAGGCTTAACATGCAAGCAGAGCCCTCTTTTGGAGGCTTTTTTGTTAGATGTTAAGGGTGAAAGTGAAGTCTTGTCCGACTCTTTGTGACCCCATGGACTGTAGCCTACCAGGCTTCTCTGTCCATGGGATTTTCCAGGCACAAATACTGGAGTGGGTTGCCATTTCCATCTCCAGGAGATCTTTCCCACCCAGGGATCGACCCCGGGTCTCCTGGATTATAGACAGACACTTAACCATCTGAGCCACCAGGAAAATCTAAAACTCATTATTTCTGCTCTGCTCGGAAATGGATTTAACTGGAGCCAAGCCAGTCTCACAGTCTGCATGAGCCATACTTCCCTCCTGTTAGAGTGGGTAGAGACTAGCTGTAGTGTTGGATTGGAAAATTCCCATTGATAGAGAAGTTGTTTAATATTTTAGGTATGTTCTGTAGCTTGTTTGACATTGAAAGAGAAGACGAATGATCCAATTAATCCTTAGGGTCAATGAACCCTTCCAGATGGAGCAGAGAAGCCCCTAAGGACAGGCCCCTGGGAAGAGCCTACTTCCCTACCAGAAGGCAGAGAGAAGAAGGTGGCTTCTTTGACCCGTTGCTGCCCAGTGATCAGTGCCTCTGGATGTTGTAAGTCAGAGTCTTAAATGAAAAAGGGTTTTAAAAATAAGCATCGTGTTGGGTTGGCCAAGAAGTTCATATGGAAAAACCCAGATGAACTTCTTGGCCAACCCAATATTATATTAGAATATTGCTGGTTTTTTGACATTTTTAGATAGTTACTTGAGGAGAGGTCCTGTTTTTCTCCATCCACTGGAGGTGTTTTTTTGTGGCAAGCGACTGGGAGAGGCACCGAGGGTGTGCTTGCTTCATGGTAATGCGCTCATAGTCTCGATGTAAGAATGCCTGATAGGCAGGTGAGGGATGGCATGACTCACTTGGGTGGTGCCCTCCTGGTAGTCCATCTAAGAATCCAGGTGAATCAGGTCAGTAGAGGGTGACTGTGTAGTCACTGGTCAGCCTTTCCATCTCTCAGCAAGAGCATCCTGGTCTGTGGACCAGTGGCATCAGGAAGGTGTTGGAGCATAAGTTCCATAACCGTTTTCTCTGTTTGGCCTCCTGCTACAGAAAAACTCCATCGGGATGTGCACCTTCACTTGCAGAACGTCTTACTTATAGTTATCCATAGCCACTGCATGGGTGAAAAGCAAAATACTATTACCATCATCGTTTTCAGAATTTGTGTTAGGGCCTTTGACTTTTAAAACAAGGACCCCAAATATAGAAGAAGCAGAAAACAGCTCTGTACAAGTTAATGAAAGCCTCTCATCTCCACCCCGTTTTAATCCTAAAGAGAGAAAATAGCTGAGCTGTAGTGATTATTTCCATCTAAGAAAACTATAAAATTGGGGCCCAGTTAGTCTTCATAAGGGGCAGCCTTGGAATAGCATGGATGCTATTTTGAATATTTGAGAAAAGAGTGACATTCAATGAGAAATGGGGATGACACTGCACCGCTGGGATAGGGGCAGCTCCCTCCAGGCAGTGGTGGCCCCTGGGGATAGCCCAGTTTCCTCTCCTGTGTGGGTTTGGGAAACCCTTGAATCCAGTAGTCATTGCTGGACTGACTCCCACCCGCAGCTCCCAGGAGAAGCTCGGAGGAGTGGAAAGAGCCCCAAAGTGGTGAATATGCTTTTCACTTTGGCTTCCAGTCCCAACTGCCTAATATCAGGGAAATAAGACTTCTTGGAGAGGTTTAACTTCAGTCATGGGCCAGGATGAAGTTTTCTGTACAGAGTTAAAAGGATAAGGGAATAAAAACCATGAATAGGCTGCAGAAAGGAGTGGCTGGGTCACCTGCCTGGGGGCGGGGGGTGGTATAAACCTCCCACAGGACTTCATAGTTGTGCAAGAATTGGGCAACGTTTGGCCAGGGTGGAGAGGGCTTGGCAAAGGTATTTGCACTCCTAATAGATTCCTATCTTCTCCATGAAAACAAGTATTAAAGTTCTGCTAAGCATTTTAAGAGGAAGAAATCAACTGCTTTATCTAGTCTAGCACACTTCAGTTGCATTTTCTTAGCGTTTTAGTCAAAAAACATCCCCTGTCGTGAAGGCACAGGGCTGGAGACCCCAGAGGATCAAGGGAGAAGAAGACATCTCTGTTTCCACCCATAGGAGCTGCAGCCTAGTGGGGACTGGGAATGGGGAGGACAAGCATACAGATGATTGTAGCCCAGGCAGGAGATGGCGAATGCCACGAGGAGGAAGCGGGGGGAGTGGTTTCAGGGCTTCTGGAGAGGAGAAGCGGGGTAGAGTGGAGGTAGCAGAGTGGCCTGGAGCCACGGAGCCTGCATGCAAGCCCTGGTCTGTCTTTATTTATTGAGACATTTGGGATAAGTTCTTAAACATTCTGTGCCTCCGTTTCCTTGACTGCAAGCTGAGAGCCATTCTAGTACTATGTCAGAGGGTATGTTTTAATGTTCATGAAGTTGGTTTTAGCTCCAAGAGCAGAAATGGAGAGACTGTGCTGACCTTGAGTTAGTGACTGACAACCTCCAGGCCTCAGTTTCCTCAGTTGAACTGGATCAGACTGAATAAATGCTATTATTTTCATTATTCTAAAATTCTATTATTCTGTGATTTTATCTGAAGAGCTTTCTGGGTATCCAGTACTGTGCTAAGCATGGTGGGAAAGAGAAAAGGTAATAACCCTCAAGAAGCCATAATCTATGTGAGGAGAGGACATTAATGTTCAGGATAGCACTGGAGAATTAGAGAATATTAGAAATTAAAAACTTGGTTATATGGGTGTAACAGAATAGAAATAGAGAGTTTAGAGCAGACCAAAATAGTCAAGAGATTCCACAGCAACCATCAGTTCAATCTGTAGAACCACAGAGACTACAGACAAGAGCTCAGCCTTGTTTATCAAATCTCAGAATTCTGAAGCTTGAAATATTGCTTCATATTTAAGTTAAATAAACAATTAAGTTAAATTGCTTAATATTTAAGTTAAAGTTGAACTGTAGAAAAACAACAGTTGGGACTTCCCTGGTGGTCTAGTGATTAAGATTTCTTCCAATGCAAGGGGGTACAGATTCAGTCTCTGGTTGGGGAGCTAAGGTGCCACATGCATCATGGCCAACAAATCAAAACATAAAACAGAAACAGTATTGCAGCAAATTCAGTAAAGACTTTAAAAATGGTCCACATCAAAAAAAAAAAAAAATTTACCTGTTTAGGATTTAGATGGAATAAGATCTGTAAAACTCCTTGCTTAAAGGAAAAATATGTTCTGAAACTGTAAAGAGGCTCACACTGATTTTCCATGTATTCCTGGTTGGTCATTGTGGTGAACATAGTTCTGGTGGAACATTGTGTCAGTTCATCTGACTCCTCAGCTCTTAACAGCCGGGGCATCCCAATGGTGTTCTCAGCCCCTCCTCTAGAGGGCAGCACACAGAGGTGGCCCTGCAGAGCTCTCCAGCCACAGCTTTGGTAAAGCGTCCTATTCCTCAAGCTTCCTTATCAAAGATGAGTTCTGCTCCTAAGGTTCCTCACTCCATGCCTTGGAGACTGTAGGTCCACTCTCTCCAACAGTGTTTAAACTTAGTAGGGCTGCAGGAGGCAGTTTCCTCAAAACCTATCTCGTAGCTTCTTGAGGTGGATATGCAGACCAGAGCGTTAGTGACCCTGGCCTACACAGGCGACAGGAAACTTAAAATACTTGGCATATTGACGGTGCCAAAAGACTGATACAGACAGCAAGGTTACCCTGTCCAGGAAACTAGGGGCACCTCCTGCTGGAAGGGTTGAGCTGGGGGCTTGAGTGGGCCTGGGAGGATGAGTGGAGGCCAGGTCAGGTCAGCAGATAAGACAGGTGGAGATACCAGGTATGCCCATTCCCCCACAGAGACCCCCTCCCCCACTGCTCCTCGCTAAGCAAACATGGGAGGGCGCGGAAAGGAAGCAAGATAGAAAGGACAGATGAAACACAAACATGAACTCCTCCCCCCAACCCCCAGCCACAACCAGCCAACAACTAGTCACTGAGAATTCCTGCTCATCACCCAAGTGGTCACTGATGGCTTGGCTTGATAGGCCAGTTTGGGGCATCCTGGCTTCAGATGAGCAGACCACAAACCCTCACAACACATCGGTACATTTCATTTATATAGCACCCTCTGTGAAGGCATAAAGATGTATCATATTTGCCATCAAAACACACCTCAACATAGGCACCCACCAAGGTAGAGAGGACAGATGGGGTCAGGAGGTCTAGAAGGGTGAAAGGGGCGGTGACTTGCTGTTATAACCCTTCAGAGAAAAACCAGAGATGAAAACGGTTCAGAAGCCAGGTCTGCCTTCCAAGCCGTCTCCAGGCACCTTTCTTCTCTCCCC
The DNA here is from genome assembly GCA_006408695.1 of Aepyceros melampus. Taxonomy (NCBI): domain Eukaryota; kingdom Metazoa; phylum Chordata; class Mammalia; order Artiodactyla; family Bovidae; genus Aepyceros; species Aepyceros melampus. Next base: position 145,806 of record SJXQ01006835.1, read on the forward strand.
AGTTGTACCCTTGTCTCATTCCCCATTCCCCCCCTCCTTTCCTTTCATAAAAAAAGTTATTTTTTTTCCCCAAATAAGCAAGATGGAATCAAACTTTGCAACCTCCAAATGTATGAAATAAACATTATTCCTAATGAGCCTCTGGGAAAGTGCTCACCTTTGAACTTGGCCAAGGATTATGGAGGAAAGAAAATGTCTTAAGAACTCGATAGAGTGTTGGAGTTTCCTAGATTTTTTTCAGTCAAGTTAAATATTACATTTCTTTTCCTTAATAAGGACAGTTCCAGAAATCCTTCCTGGATGATTAGGCCATGTCCAAAAGCTGAGACCTACAGTTGGCTACTGACGCTGGTTTTGGGGATTGTCATCTGGGTGCTAGACAACAGCAGAAGGGGAGACATGGTTTCCAGAATGTGCTGACTTTCCTAGGACTCAGCCTCTCCACTCTGGGTCCTTTCCAGGCAGGAGCAGAGCAGGTAGGCTGTCCCAGGGTGAGGAAAGGGGAGGCCTGGAGAAGAACAGGAAGATGATCAAGAGAACCTGACGGCCGAAAGGTAATAGGGCCAAGGAGGCCTCCTACTAAGATGAGCTTTTTCCCCGAGACCCTGCCTGTTCACTGGCCTATGCTCCTCTCTATTTTTGTTTCCAAGAAAGAATAATAAGATGTCTGTTAAACTTTCCCAAAGAGAAAACACTATTGGCTATCTCTGTAACCTCTACTTGCCTCACATGGATTATCAGACATTTTCATTTCCTTAGCTCTTCTTTCCTCACAGCCAAGAAGTTCATCACTAGACATCATGATGAATCATTCACAGGAGGACTTAAATCCAGCTAGGAATGTGTAACTGCTCAACACATTCTGCTTGAGGTCCCGGAACATTTGTGATGCCTGGGTTTGTTGTAACATGTAGAAGACTCGGTGACATTTTGTTTCCTTGAAACTTTTCCTCCAAGTTTCCATGTTCAGGCTTTGATCATGACAGAGGCCATCAGCCTGTGCTCCCCTGTCCCTGTGATGGCAGGAAGTGCCCTGTGCACCCCCAGTCCCACAGAGGATCTGCGGGACCAGGGCTTCATGGCACCCAGCAGCGTGGATGTCAGTTGCTGATTCGTGGAGAGGCTGCCTTTCTCTGACCCCGCCCCAGCCCCTGCACATGGGGAAGTTTGGTACACAGCCCTTTGAAATGAAAGTGCCTCATGTTCAGGCCGCCTCCTGTCCTGCACCTGTTTACTGCAGCTTGTCTTTTAAAATAAGCCATCCTGCCAAGAGCAGATTCCCTGGTGGCTTTGAGGTTTGTCAAGGTTCTCTAGAATCCACAACTTAGCAGTGACCTCACAAGTCCTGGCTCTCGCGAGGCAAGGTCTTTGCGCCAGAACAGGGTTAGCACCCTTGGAGATAATCACCTCTTGTAATATCCACACAATCATCTCATTGTCAAAGCACTAGGAATGTGAAAATAGAAGAAATGCCACAACAGGGTTGCCCCATGGTTCTGCTAACCCAGGCTTCTGCTGCTTACTGAGGGCACTTTGGGACACCTTGGGAGGGAGAGTCCCCCTGTTCTGGATCAACCCCAACTGGTTAAGGCCTGTGCTCCCAAACCTGAGTTGAGCCCTCTTTACCAGGCCTGGTTCTGGTCCATCTTGTCAGGAACCCCTTCACCCCTTCTTTGACCTGGCTCACTCCTGTTTGTCCTTACTGTCTCCTTGAGAAGCCTTCCATAGGTCTCCCTTTCTCCTCGCCTAGGTCAGGGCACCCTCTGTGCTCCCAGAGCTCTGTTTACTGACTTCAGCAGCAACAGAGTCAACCCTACATGTCAGGCATGATTCTAAGCGTGCTGCACATATGTAACGCTTATTCTGCATAAGAGCCCAGGAGGCAGAGACTTTGAGATGAACTGTTTTTACAAGACACAGGTTTAGAGAAACCTCAGTGACTTGCCCCAGGGTCACAGAGGAAACATCTGCACCCCCAAGCCCAGGCTGTCTGTCTGGCCCTAGGCCCTGACCTACTTGCCATCTCTCTCACTAGACCATCAGCTCACTGTGGGCAGGGACCCGTATTTCCTCCTGTATCTCCTAGGGCTGGCACTGAGCAGGCAGTCAGTAAATGTTGACTCAGTGAAAACAAAAGCTCACCAAACATAAATGCCAGATGGGATTTAAATTCCAAAGAGCCACACTTCTTGACAGAAGGCTAAAATGCAAAGGAGTCCTTGCTCTCTGAGCTCATTGATGGTGCCTTTTAGAACCCTCGTTGCTTTAGGACTTCTCCTACGTGCCAGAGTTGTACAGTTTGGTGGGTGGAGGGCAAGCAGGTTTCTCACAATCTCAAAGGCGATCAGAAGTCACTCCAATGAAACCAGAGCAGCATCTGGCTTTTTTTTTTTAATAATTAGGAGAAACTAGTAAGCAGAGACGGAGAAGGCAGTGGCACCCCACTCCAGTGTTCTTGCCTGGAAAATCCCATGGACAGAGGAGCCTGGTAGGCTGCAGTCCATAGGGTCGCTAATAGTCAGACAAGGCTGAGCAACTTCGCTTTCACTTTTCACTTTCATGCATTGGAGAAGGAAATGGCAACCCACTCCAGTGTTCTTGCCTGGAGAATCCCAGGGACGGGGGAGCCTGGTGGGCTGCCGTCTATTGGGTCGCACAGAGTCGGACACAACTAAAGTGACTTAGCAGCAGCAGCAGTAAGCAGAGACCCAGCAAAGAGTATTTCTTACTTGATTCTGGAGAAACAAATCTTCTCCTCCAATGTGGCAGCAGGATTTGAAATGTCCCAGGCCTGCAATGAAGGAGACCCTGGTTCAATTCCTGGGTCAATAAGACCCCTGCCCCCACCCCCCACCCCCTGGCCTGGAGAAGGGATAGGCTACACACTCCAGTATTCTTAGGCTTCCCTGGTGGCTCAGACCGTAAAGAATCTGCCTGCAATGCGGGAGACCTGGCTTCAATCCCTAGGTTGGGAAGATTCCCCTGGAGGAGGAAATGGCAACCCACTCCAGTATTCTTGCCCAGAGAATTCCCATGGACAGAGAGCCTGGCGGACTGCAGTCCATGGGGTCACAAAGAGTCGGACACGACTAAGGGACTCAGCACAGGCACAGCTGAGAGAAGCCATGAGAGCTACCGGACTACATAGCCACTCAGGTCTCCCACACACAGCTAATCTTCTAAATGGTTTAATCAAACCCAGTGTGGCCTCTGAGGCTACAGGGACTTGGGGCTGTATTTCCCTGGGGCTTAAAGTCTTTTCTCGGCTGCTGACTCACATGTTAATGATTGCTTCCCACAAAGTGGAGGTAGCAGTGTGCTGCCCCACTCACTTGCCCGGGTGTTACACGGTGCTGCAGTCAGGGGGCCCTCGTCCCAAACACAGAAACCAGCCTTTGCTTTAGAGTCTCTGGGGTAAAGGCTGCTGGGGGCGCTCTGCCCGGCCCAGGATACCAAGGGTTAACCTCCCAGTCTTTTGACCAAAATCTCCTGAAAAGCGGTGTAGGCAGGAGTTTCAGTTCCCTGTCACCTGTCAGCATTAAAGGGCAGAACTGGTGTTTCACAGAAATAATATTGACTTGTTTCTCTTTGACTGCTAGGCTGGATAATGAAGTAAAAATGACATTATCTCTAATTAAAGTGATTTGCAGAAATCACTTGTAGAATCTCAGTACCAGAGATTTGCCATTAGCAGGTTAGCCAGATAAGAGGAGCAGCTGGGTTCTGTTAACCCCTCCTAGTCTGGGGTGTGTGTGTGTATGTTGGGGTGGGTATATTAGGGGGCAGGGTTGAAATTAGGGGACTAGATTTTTAAAGATTGAAGTGTGGGCTAATGGTTTATTCCAAAGTGTAGGTCATTCTCCAACCCTTCTTGCTTGTCTTTAAGATTGTATTGGGTTTTTAATGGGGTTTCCCCCCCTCTTAGGGTTTTTGTGTTTAGTAGCTTTTTTTTCCTTTTTCTTTCTTTGGCTTGGCCAATATTCTCACCTCTATTTTACATCACCGAAGGGGTGGAACCCTGGCCAAGCTCCAGCATCCTCCCTGCCAGAAATCTGACTCCCGAAGGGCATGTCCACATGTGACACGAGGGCTTTGGGTGATGGTGGTATTGGCAACAGATCACTCTGTTGTCTCTGGAAGGTGGGGTCAGAGGCAGAAGCCTCCCTGGGCTCATCTGGAGGGTAGGGAAGAGGAGGGAGGGGAGGGGAAGAGGGGTGAGGAAGGAGCGGGCCGCCCCTGTCCAGGCTTGTTCACCGGTGTTAGTGAAAGCTGCCTGGCATCTGGCACACTGAACATGATGTGGACATGGGCACAGCCAGCAGCTTCATATGAAAACATCCCGAGGGTATGACGATCTGGTCCCCGGGAACAACAGGGAGTCATTGGATGTTAAGTAACCCTGTGATGAATGCAGCCACCCTCACACCTCTTTATTAACCCACTTTCTACCCGGAAAGCAGCAGAGCACTGTAGTTCTGCCGTCCTAATCCCACGGCTGGGGGATCACACCAGTTTAGCCTTCACTCCAGCTCGCCATACTATATCTGAAAGAGCTGGACGAAGCTGTTATTGTTGGGGTAAGAGGCAGCCCCAGCCTCTGATACATGAACTCTTGACATTTTGTGTCTGCCCTCAGAGAAGATCCTTAAGACAGGGAATATTAAGGTGATACTTGCTTGTAGTTAACTGAAACAACTTGACTCTCTGGTTGCTCAGGGCCGGCAGGAGAGGGGGAGATCAGTGCAGACTGGGTAGTGTGGCCAGGAAAACCTCTGTGGAGCTGCTGGGCCTGTGTTGGTTCTGAAAGTACAGGGTTTGGAATGTAGGAAAGGAGGGATCGCATTTCAGGTAAGGAAAAAAGAACTGGGCAGCAGGCAGGGAGCTGAGTTGTGGGCCGTGGTGCAGAGTGCAGTCTGGTTGGAGCAGAGGGGTTTGCTGCACAGACCTTGAGGGGCATCCACGGCTTGAACGTCATGGTGAGGGCAGTAGGGAGCTGCCCTTGTTTTTTTAAATAGGGGAATGACATGCTGAAATAGCTTGGGGAAAGCAGGGGTGGGCTGGTGTGCTGGTCCTCTCTCTGAGATCGGTTGGAAGTGTATTCTTCTTGACCTGTGGTCAAGGAGGTGAGAGGCAAGGGAAAACAGCTAGAGGACAGGGGCTAAAGTCTGAAAACAAATGCAACACCGCTGGAGCCCGAGGAGGCCTGCGACCTTGCTCAAGTTTGTTTTCTGTCCCATGGGCAGTGTCTGACCAACTGTTCAGCAAGAATGCCTTGCCGAAGTCTGCGGGCTGGGCCGAGGCTCCCGCTCATGGTGGCCCAAGGGTTGCTGCCATTTTTAGAGCTCTTAACAAAGGGACTTGTTTCCCCTGGCTCTGCTCCCAAGGAAGAAGGGTTCTCATATGTGCTGTCCACTGTGGCAGAAGCACAACCAGCAGAAGAGGGGTCCAGGCTGGGTTCCACACTGCCCACCGCCCACTAGGTCAACCGCTAACCGGTCTCGGGCAGGTGGTTACCGACTCAGCAGCTTTATTATCATTGACAGCCCTCCTGTGTGCTTGGCTGCTCAGCCCTGTGTGCTGAGTGGTTATTCTCCTCATTTGGACTTTTCCCATCCTGCACCCACCTCCAGTATGTCTCCTGACCCCTGGACCCCTGTTCATTCCCCAGCAGTATCTTTGTTCTTACCCCTCCTGCCCTCATGATTACCTCCCTATTATCTGCTCCTCCTCCAAATTCTGCCTTCAGTGACGGGCTCTCCCCATGTTGTCCAGCTTTACAGACTTTCTCCACTCAAACTCCCACGGCATCTGCTGACCCCCAGGCCATTCCTTCAGGACTTGACTCCACTTCTCTGCAAGCTCCCTGAGGTCAGGTGTGGTCATTCCATCTTTCGTTCTATTGCTCACAGCCCCAGCACATGAAAAGGGGTCCACAGATACTAATTGGATGAGTGGAGAGAAAAAGTGGTGGCTGGGGGAAAAAAAACACAACGTATTTCCCAAATTACTCAACATTATCGCTTGAAAGCACGATAGTAATGTGAGGAAGACTTTGGCATTTCCCATGGTTTTTGATGACTTTTGTACAAAAAAATGGAACGTAGCTTCTAAACGTGCATGAGTATCTGTCTCACTTCACATCATAGTATGAGGAGGCAGAAATGAACAAAGCAGGGACTTAACATGACCGTGTAAACAGGCTGAACATTGTGGTTCTAAAGAGAAAGGATCTTGAGTTCTCTCTGGGTTCCTTTCTCTGTCTTTCCGCTTTTTGTTGTTGTTTTTTGTCTTTGCTTTCTCCGTTCCATAAACAGGGAGGCTAGAAGGGGTATGGAATCGGAAGAGGAATGAGAGAACCTGTGCCTCCCCCCACTCCGACCCTTGCTGTTCTGAAATACTTTAAATACCAGGCACCACAAGTTCTGGTGTCAAATTGGGATTAGCAAGGCAGATCCTGTGGATATTTCACTATTAACGTATGATCAGGCATCAGTTCTGATTAGAAGTCTGAACAAATGTTTTTTTCTTTGAAATTGAAGTGTGTAAAATAAAGAGGAGAGAACCAACCCTTAAAATCATGTTCTGTACTTGAGTTCTCCCTGACCACTGTCTGTTCCAGTTTGGGGCTTTTTAAATTTTTTTTTTCAGCCAGAATGTCTGACGACACTGCCAGGGGAATTTCTGCCCCCTCCTTCCTGAATATACCCAGCGCTGGCCCCTGAGGCGGCCCAGTTCTGTTTTCTCATGACACAGTGATTATTTTTGGCATTGTGCATATTTTCTCTAATGTTATTACCTCCCCCGCTGCCCCTACGCTCCCCCCCTCCTTGGTTGCCTTTTGAGGAGCAGTCATTTGGGCAACTTGCTGTAGAGCAGGGGGTTGATGTTAGTTCTGTGCAGTGAGAGGGGAAGTAGAGGGACAAGAGGACTTCTTTGCTTCCTCTGCAGCACCCCAGCCGCCCCCCACCCGCCACCATGGTGTCAGTACAGAGGTCCTGGCCCCCCTGCTCATGAAAGAGCCTGCTTTTAGCAGGCTCTGGGCTCCCCATTCATCCCCTCTGCCGCCAAGATTTGAGGGACTATCTTGAGGTGACGCTGGGGGCTGCACCTCGGGGATGGCATCTTAATGACTTGACTTGGCGGGCGTTAGAGCAGCCCCATTCAGAGCGAGTTCACTCCCTGTGCAGTTGGCTCGCTCGGCCTCTGATCATAGATGTTCTCTTGTTCACACTGCATGAGGAAATGGAGATTTCCAAGTGGGAAGCAGCCTTCCCAGTGCTTTAACTCTTCCCTTAAGGGGAGAGGAGCCTCGGAGAACAAAACACAGTCTAGGCTTGCCCAGCTGCAGCTCCCAGGAGAGGAGCAAGGCCCAGGACTGGGGATGGAGGCCAAGACAGCCGGGATCACTTTCTTTTCCTCCCTGAGAGGGAAAGGAGATGAGTAAAGGGCACACTTGAATTGTCCTTAAAGTTGAGTAGCAGATATTTACTTGTCTGCCTGGCTTGCCCAGCTGCAGCTCCCAGGAGAGGAGCAAGGCCCAGGACTGGGGATGGAGGCCAAGACAGCCGGGATCACTTTCTTTTCCTCCCTGAGAGGGAAAGGAGATGAGTAAAGGGCACACTTGAATTGTCCTTAAAGTTGAGTAGCAGATATTTACTTGTCTGCCATGGTCCAAGGTTCCCTGAAGGATACACTGAAGTAGACGATGTTGTGTCTGTGCCCTACCCCCAAGGCATTTTCTTACAGTCTAGTTATAGCAGCAGGAGATTTGTAGAGAAAAGCCAGCAAGACTGGGAAACCTTTAAGGAGGGCCAGTGAGAAATGTGGGTGGGAGGTGCCTTGGAGGAGGGAGTGAGAGTGGCCAGGGAAGTGTCTGGGGAAGTAGGGCTGGAACTGCCCCCCAAGGGACGGAGTTTGAAGAGACAAGAGGGGATGAGATGATAGTGGTGAAGATGTGAAGGAGGAGAGGAACTCCAAAGTAGGGCTTGATGAAATCCTATCAAGAAACAGAAAAAGTCAGATGCTTCCTGGCAGAAGAGGAGATCTGACTTGTTAGACTTTAGGTGACTGTGGATGAATAAGGACAGCATCTCTGGGTAGCACTGACCCAGCCAAGCGTTGGTACCTCCCTCATGTCCTTGGTCTCCAGGTCTCATGTGTCCCCGGGTCTCTTTCTATTTAAATTGTGGACGTGGACAGTAGCATTAGCATCGTCTGGGAGGTGGTTAGAAATGTTAACAGGATCCTGGGGTGCTTTGTGGGCAGAGTCAGGTTTGAGAAGTGCTGGTCTGTGTGTGACTCCACGGGCAGCTGTCAGCAGCACTAGTTCAGACCTCAACTCTGATTCAAAGAGTTGGGGAAACACACAAACATCTTGAAGTGTCTCTGCAGTAGGGCTCTTCTTAGATGGAAATCTTTTATTCTAATTAAGAATTGCATTAGAATTTTCATGAATGATATAGAACAGTGAGCAATTTTGAAGAATTCACAGAATGGAAATCATTTAAGCGGTTTTTATCTAATGTCTCCAGTTCCTACTACTCTGTACTATTTATGCTTTGGAGCACACCAGAGGAGCAGATGGTGGGGTCCTTTTCCTCCAGAATGGTTGTTCTAGTGAGGAGACAAAGGCTACAGAAGTGAAGTGAGTGGAGGACAACCCAGGGCCTGATGATGCGATGCAGGGTCTCTGCACTGGGAGGCGGAGAGGTCAGCATAAGTGAGGCCTTCCTGGAGAAAATGGACCTGGGGAGGTCCTGCAGGATGAGTGCAATTAGATGGACCGAGGGATGAAGGGCATGTCCTCCAGGAAAGGTGTGGGGAGTAGAAGAGAAGGGCTAGGTCTTAGTCTCTATGGGGACGGTAAGCTGCTTCCCACTTCCTCTAGGGTAAGTGCTTGCCTCCTGCTGGGGAATCATTTTACATCTAGGGCAGGGCATTTTTTTTTTTTCTTTATTCCTCTGCTGTGCAATTTCTCTATCAGTTCTCTTAGTTGAAGGCAGTGTTGTAGGAACAGGATGGCTGCCTGGGCAGAATGGCTGGAGCCAAACCACAGATTGTGCTATTGGAAGCTTGTGGGATTCAGAGGAAGTAGGCTGCTGACAGAGAGAAGCCCTAGGGAAAACCCTTGATCAGATCTGGTACCAGCTTGGGTGTGGGGCAGCACCCTCACGCTCAGGCAAGTGGCACCAAGGAAAAGCATGTAGCAAGAGTGGAATATGTAACCTGTGTGTGTATAGAAAGCCAGGGAAGGTGTTGCTGCTCAGTTGTGTCTGACTCTTACAACACCGTGGGCTGTAGCCTACGAGGCTTCTCTGTCCATGGGATTTCCCAGGCAAGAATACTGGAGTAGGGTGCCATTTCCTTCTCCAAGGGATCTATCTTTCTGACCCAGGGATTGAACCCAGGGCTCGCATATTACAGATAGATTCTTTACCATCTGAGCCACCAGGGAAACCCTAGTCTTTTCTGGTGTCTATAGATGCTGATAGCAAAGTAGGAACTTTTTTTCTTTGTGAAACAGACATCTCCAAGCAGAGAAATGGGATCCTACGGGGCCTGGTTGGTTATTGTGGGACTGGTGAGACTGACCTAAGACAAGAGGGTGAACATGATGCTCCCTCTGCTGCATCCCAACCAAGACTCACCACATTAAATATCCTTAGAGGGCTTCACCCCAGCACAGCTAAACCTTCTGAACCCATGAGAGACATCTGCCTGTGAGCATTTTGGGGAAGGTTGCCCGATTGCCATCAACAGTACAGTATGGGATTTGGGGTCAGATGGTACATTTGAATGCTGGCTCCATTGCTGGATGACATAAGGCGCGTCACGAACATCCCTGGAGTCTGTTTCCTCATGTGTGAAATGGGGCTGACACAGGCCTACCACATTAGGTTGTTTCAGGATTAAATCAGAGGCGGTGCGGTGAGAGTTCTTCAGCAAGGGACAAGTGTTGCGTGTGGTCCTTTCTTAGCTGCAGCAGCAACAGCAGCCCCTCAGCTTGCTGGGATTAATTAGTCCCCCAGCTGGAGTCTGCACGGTGCAGGAGGGCAGGCAGGAGTGGGCGTCGGAGGCCGGAGAGACCAGTAGGGAGCCAGGCAGCTGCTCTGTGGCTGCTCACTTTCCTCCCTCTTTTTTGGGGAGTCTTCTCTCTCGGTGCACGGGACATGATGCGATCAGGGCAGATAGAAATAACACCTTATTTTTACACTGGGGCTGAGTTCCTACTGACCAACAGGAGTGGCCATCTTTGCAGAACTGGATTCTCCAGTTTCAGTCAATTAGTCATCTCTCTTCAGATGTTTTAACCTGGGCATGGTGTGAGGGAAAGAGGAAGCCTGAGAGAGCTGGTCAGAGGACAGGGAAAGCTGCGGAGACAGTGTGCACACCCCGCTGTGCTTCTCTGGCTGTCTCCCTGTGGCAGCACCTCTTCTGGGGCTCTGCATTCAGTAATGGCAGCCGTGGTCCTGAAGATGCTGCTCCCAAACTCATCTCTTCAACTGCTACAGGTGATCATGGTGAGAAAGTCATGGGGAGCTGGCAGCAAGCTGGATATGTGTCACCTTATATCATAAAAAATATATATATAAATTAAAAGGCAACACCTGATAGAAAGGTAGTTATGACAGTGTTATTTATAACAGCTAGAAATTAGAAGCCATACTCTGATCAACAGTCCAGCACATTGTGATCCACCCATACAGTATGACATTGCTGGCTGTTCAGTTCAGTCGCTCAGTCGTGTCCGACTCTTCGCGACCCCATGAATCGCAGCACGCCAGGCCTCCCTGTCCATCACCAACTCCCAGAGTTCACTCAGACTCATGTCCATCGAGTCGGTGATGCCATCCAGCCATCTCATCCTCTGTCGTCCCCTTCTCCTCCTGCCCCCAATCCCTCCCAGCATCAGAGTCTTTTCCAATGAGTCAACTCTTCGCATGAGGTGGCCAAAGTACTGGAGTTTCAGCTTTAGCATCATTCCTTCCAAAGAAATCCCAGGGCTGATCTCCTTCAGAATGGACTGGTTGGATCTCCTTGCAGTCCAAGGGACTCTCAAGAGTCTTCTCCAACATCACAGTTCAAAAGCATCAATTCTTTGGCACTCAGCCTTCTTCACAGTCCAACTCTGTTAGGAATATCTTTAGCGAGTTCTCTAAAATGTGATAAATGTTAAGTAACAAGCCATGTATCCAATGAGATCTCAATTTTTTTCTCTGTACTTTTTGTGTTTTCAAAATTGCCTGCACTAAATGTGCAATACCCTTACTTCCACTGAAGCCTTTTTTAAGAGTGTTATCTTAACGATTCATGGGGTCACAAAGAGTCGGACACGATGAGCAACTGAACTGAACTGAAACTAGGTTATGTGATGGTAATGCATAATGAAAGTCTGTTTCCAATCGTGTGAACCATCAAGTGCTTCTTGGCAATGGGCTCTGTTATGTGTCCTGGAAACAGAGCTCAGGGGTTTGGTTCCAGCTCCACACATTCCAGTACCTTTCTGAGCCTCTATTTTCCTCATCTCTAAAATGGGAATACCAGTCCTGCTTTTTGTGCCCTGCTGGGTAAGAGTTACAGATTAATGTATAAAGTGCGCTGTAAGCTGTAATGAGTGATACAAATGCAATGTGTGAATAGAGAGCGACGCTAAGTCTTGGGCTTGGTGAAGCTCAGCATAGAGGCAGCTTGTCACTGTTACTCCTGTGCACGCATGCTTTTCCCCGCTGGGCTGGGGACTGCACATGTCCTCAGATGACGTGAGGAGCTAGGTTATCTGGAGCCCCAGATGGGCTGTGCCTACGGAGCTGCTGGGTAATTGGGTCTGCTGCTGTCTTCCCCAAGGCTGCCTGGGGCCTAGGAGGCTGCCAGATAAGCATCTCCAGTGGGCCCTGAGCAGATCTGACCATTAGAAGGCCATGTTGGGTGGGCCCCAGACATTACTGTCAGTGCTGAATGCAGTCCAGGCCTTGTCTTCCCAGGCACAGACCATCAGAGGGGTCGGGCAGCCTGGGGGCTTAGCCTCAAGACAGGGGTGGTGGGGAGGCTGAGAAGTGAGACACTTCCAGGATCCCTCCTTAAGGGCAGGGCTATGTTGCCTCTGCAGCCCTCCTCTCTTCTTTGTATCCCTTCTTTCAGGGCTTTTGATGCCCCAGTCTGGAGTATTAGTCTTATCTCCCAGTTGGCCTGTGCTCTCTTTCAGGGCAGAGGCCAGTCCTCTCCCCGAGGCATGCATATTGCAGGGTGAATAGTGCCTTCCATCCTTGTCAAGTTCTGTCTGATCTGCCTAGCTTCTACTGAATTTGCTTGTTTAATTTCTTCTGTTTCACCTGGATAATTTTGATGCCTTTTCCTCTCCTATATAATATATAACTTATGTAATAGAGTCCCCTATACTTCACTACTACTGCTAGGCAAACATCAGAACACATCCAGAAAGTTGGCCACACCACCTTCTTCTAAAGCATTTTTGCCACTCCTTTGGAATTGCCTTCAGAGCCAAAGACCATTCTTTTCAATACCTTCAATTGTGGCAAGGCCTTATCTTTGAGGGCATATTTTATTCTTTCAAACAACTGAGATCCATCTACAGCCAAGTCTGGTGACTGAAAGGGGTGGCTAAACAGGATAATACTGTTTGCAGTTTGAAATGAAGTAGTTCTCTGAAGTATTATGACGGATTTGTGTGGCTCCGAGGTCCTTTCTAAAAGACCTCCTAAAATACTTAGTGCAGTGATCATTCAGGCCTTCCTAGGTAGCTCAATGATAAGTAATTCACCTTCCAGTGCAGGAGATGTGGGTTCGATCCTTGGATTGGGAAGATCCCCTGGAGTAGGAAATGGCAACCCACTCCAGTATTCTTGCCCAGAAAATCCCGTGGACAGAGGAGCCTGGTGGGCTACAGTCCATGGGGTCACAAAGAGTTGGAAATGACTTAGCAACTAAACAACAACAACAAATGGCCATTTCACTAGAATAAAGTTTGTGCCTTCTCCTCAGGTGGCTGTATTGGAGGGTTGTTGCCTTGTATGTAGCCTCGATTCAAATCTGTCTCCTTATTTTCACCTCCCTCTTTCAGTCAGTTATACCTCTGGGGCACTGATGGTCACATGAGCTCTTAGATAAAATAACTTTGGTTTACGATGGTGACCTGAGATTTGTTGTACATAATGAGTGTGGACACAGTCCATGATAGGAGAAGAGATGTGGTTAGGTTTGAGTACATCTGCATTTCTTTCAGTCCTCCAAAGACCCATGATCACAGGCTCAGAAATCTGTTAACAGGCCCTCCAAGTGATTCTCCTGCAGGCTAAAGTTGAGATCCTCTGCTCTACAAAATTGGGACCAGTACTGCTGCATAATGTAAGGATCAGAGGAGAATGTTTATGAAGTGTACCTGGCCCCCAAGCTCAATAAATATCAGTTTCCTTTTTCCTTCCACCAAAACAAAAAAAAGCCTTTTTATTTTTAAAGGCACTGCTTTGCAGTGGTGTTTTCCAGCCCTAGCTGCAGAGGAGAATCACAGGGGAAGCTTTAAAACCCCTGATGCCAGGTCAGGCATCCATTCTTTGAGGCTTCTCTGATGATTGCCATGAGCAGCCAAGACTGAGTAGCACCAGCTTTGGTTCTGCTCTAATCCATGAAGCCGTCAACCCCTCTGTGTAGGGCAGCCACTCCTGGTGGGATCCTGATTGCTGGGATCTGGAGCACATTCCTCCCTTCAGGCACCCCTCGTGCAGCAGCAGTGCAGCCTCAGTGAAGGGACACCCTCCTCGTTGCATTTGACCTTTGTTTCATCCATTTACAGCCTCCTGCAAATTGGTACCAGCTTAGAATTTCACCACCAGCCAATAGACTGATTCAGGCTGGCTCAATTAGTTTTAGTCTCTCTATCCCTAACCTGCTAAAAATCCATTCTGCTTCTAAGCCATCTAACCTTACAGGGAACAGGTATATTGTTTTGACACCCTGATGGCCTACAGGCATTAGTCACGGGAACCCTAATCACGCTAAAGGTCAGGAGACTTTGGCTAACTAAACCACCAACCCCCTTGGTGTAGAGGGTGACATCTCAGGGGCCCCAGGCCAGGCTAATAATGGTTCCATTACTGACTTAAGTAGGGATCCCTAAGCCAGGCTTAGAGCAATATCTCCAAAGTTAGAGACTTTTTAAGATAATGAAACTCTGGGCAAAGAAGTTTCTCCCTATTAACCTGTAGCATGCACCTGCTAAAGCTTTAGGACAGTCATTTTTGTTTTATCTTTTGACTGGCTGCCTGGTTGTTTCCCTTAGTTGAGATAAAATGTTTCAGAATTTGAGATTTGAACTTGGAAAGAGTATACATTTGTTTATATGAAAATGTCCCCCCAAAGTGAGAGACGCCGCTTGGTCTCCAGCTGCAGCGTGAAGAGAGACATTCATAGAGGCTGAACCTGCAGCTTCTACGGAGCAGCACGGAGCCGCTTCTGATGGCCCTGCACCAGACTCTCAGCCCTGAGTGATGCAGCCTGCATCCTGCCCCAATTCCCCTTCTTCCTACTCACACTCATTTTGAGCTCTGGCCTCCTGAAGAGTTGACTCATCGGAGAAGACCAAAGACCCAGCCTTTCCCAAGGCTGGGTTGCCTGGTTGTTTCCCTTAGTTGAGATAAAATGTTTCAGAATTTGAGATTTGAACTTGGAAAGAGTATACATTTGTTTATATGAAAATGTCCCCCCAAAGTGAGAGACGCCGCTTGGTCTCCAGCTGCAGCGTGAAGAGAGACATTCATAGAGGCTGAACCTGCAGCTTCTACGGAGCAGCACGGAGCCGCTTCTGATGGCCCTGCACCAGACTCTCAGCCCTGAGTGATGCAGCCTGCATCCTGCCCCAATTCCCCTTCTTCCTACTCACACTCATTTTGAGCTCTGGCCTCCTGAAGAGTTGACTCATCGGAGAAGACCAAAGACCCAGCCTTTCCCAAGGCTGGGAAAGATTAAAGACAGGAGGAGAAGGGGGAGCCGAGAATGAGATGGTTGGATGGCGTCACTGACTCAATGGACGTGAATTTGAGAAAACTATGGGAGATAGTGAAGGACACGGAAGCCTGGTGTGCTGCAGTCCAGGGGTCACAATGAGTCAGAACAACAATTGGTTCTTAATCCTACTCCTAAGGTTCCAGGTCTTTTCCCAAGGTGAGTGGGATGCTCACCTAAGGCAGCCTCTCCTCCCACCCCACCAAGGAATCTTTATGTCACTGTCTCTTTTCCATATCATCCCCCCTCTCCTTCCTGTAGTGTACATGGACATCCAGTTGGTGGGAAAATACCTAACACAGCCTGGTCCATATTGAAAGTAGACAGCAAATAGCAGCTTCCTTGCTGCCAGTGGAAAAACGTTGACCTTGAACCCAGAACTAGGTTTGGGACCATGTTTTTAGCAAGTCACTTCATCTGTCTACATCTCCACTTCTTCATCTATTAAATGGGGATGGTGATTTCTATTTCTCAGGGGTTTTATGAGACTCACATGAGATAACACGTAAGAAAAAGTGCTGTCTACACCCCTCAAATACTGTGAGGGTACTGCCGTTTGTCCTCCTGGGATCAGCTGGACTCCTGCCTCCCTGGGGAGCCTGCCTTCTCCTTGCTTGTGGCCACCAGCTTGTCTCTCATCCTATCCACCTGTTGTGCTTTTTGTCTGTACTTAGTTGTCTGGTTAACAGGGATGTTTCAAGTTGGCACCCCAATCAGACTGCATATTCATTGAGAACAAAGAATGTGCATCTCAGCCACAAGGTCCAGAAGGGAGTTCAGTAAATACTTCTGGGTCTGCATGAGGACACAGTCGACCAGGGCCATGTTCAAGTTATATATTCCATATACCACATATTGTACAGGACCACCCTATGGTCACAGGAAGGCCACCAAGAAGGATAAGAGCAGGGACTTTGTAGAAAGAGAAACTAGAGTGAGAAATACATTTCTGATGATCTGGAAAACTTAGATAAAATATATTTTTACCAAAAAATAAATAAACCAGAGATTATAACATGGCATGTCTAGAATTATCATTTAAAAAAAAATTCTGGTCTTTGCAGTGAATTCTAGGACCCATCTAGGGACAGAAAATAAGGCATATGTACTTTAGGACATGAAGCCTCATTGACCTAAAAAGGACCAGCAACATGACCCAACAAACTGGTCAAAATCAGCCTGACCAACAAATGAAACTGTAGCCCTGACACAGTGGTGACTTGGCGACCAGCAGCTGTAGGGCCAAAGTCTGACTGCGACTAGTGCTCAGATTAGCCTGGCAGTGGGATCATTAATATCAGCCGTGGTAGAGAGCTTTCTAGTACTCCCATCCCTTCTACATTCGTCTCACTTGATCCTGACAAAGGCGACAGGAGAAGGCTCCCATTTCACAGATGAGGCCATCAGGGCACTGAGAATGCATTTCCTTGTTCAACATCAGATAGCAAGATAATGGGTTGCCAGTGTATTAAAACCAGTATTGATACAAGTGTATTAACCAGTGTATTAAAACCAGTCCTCCTAACTTCCCGTGCCTTGGTCTGTTGGCTTGAGAGGCCCAACCTGTGGTTGATGGGGTGAGGTCAACTGGGTGTGTCAGTTGGGTCAAGACAGGTCTTCCCTCCACATTTAGCTGTGATTCTCCATGTTGCTGATCCAGTGATGGCAGCGCGACTCATGTTTGTCTGTTCTTCCAAGGGTCAACATCAGACAGATATCTCTGGGCTGTGTCAAGGTTAATTAGATAATCCAATTAAAGTCATGCTGGTCCCTACTGTAAAAACAAGGTACCTGAAGTGGAGCTCAGACATTTAAACCAAGAGTCTGTGTGAGATTCTCAACCTTCCTTTTTCTCAATGTTAAGACTTTGCTGTTTACTTTTGCTAAAGCCATTATCTCCTACCATTAAGCAATAGAAAGAGTGTGTTTTGGCCTGAGAAGAGATGGGTTGTAGTCCTAGCTGTAGCTGAACTGTCCTAGGTTAGTAACTTAACCTGGCAGGGCCTCAATTTCCAGATCTGTGAAATAGGACAACAGCAGTGCCCGCCTTGCCCATCTCACATGCAGGTGGTGAGGATGGAATTAGGGAGCACCTGTGTGTCTCAGGACTTCTAAGTATCTGCTCACTGACTGTACCATCTCCAGGGGCTTATGTGACCTTGAGAAGTTAAATGTGATGTGTGAGTCTCAGTTCCCACATGTGTAAATTATGCTCACAATGCCTCCCATAATTGTCCCATTAAGAGGATTATAATGAGGTACTATATGTAAGGTTCTCAGTGCAGCATCCAACACAGAAGTGGCAGTAAACATTTTCGCAGCCAAGGGAACATAGTAGGAGCCAAATCTCAAAGGCCATTGCCGGAGAGAGCGCCAACTCCAGACAGCCTTTTCCTTCCCTGGCTCTTCCTGTCTGCTCTTCCACTTCAAGGAAAGGGTGATGGCAAAGGGAAGCACTGTGTGCACATCTTGCCTTGCAGGTCACAGCCTGTGCTGGTGTCTGTCTCACTCAGGAGGCCTTCTCTTGTTGCTGCTGTTGTTGAGTCGCTAAGTAGTGTCCAGTGCTTTTTGCGACCTCATGGACTGTAGCCCGCCAGGTCCCTCTGTCCATGGGATTTTCCAGGCAAGAATGCTGGTGGGTTGTCATTTCCTTCTCCAGGGGACTTTCCCAACCCAGGGATCAAACCTGCATCTGCTACACTGGCAGGTGGATTCTTTACCACTGAGCCACCAGGGAAGCCCAGGCTTTCTCTAGAGGCTTCTAATGGCTGATCACGTGCTGATGATGCTTTTCTCAAAAAGCGTGAACGTAGGTGCTGGAGAGTGGAGTCAATGTCCTAAGGACACCGGCTCTCCTTTACCTGCTGTCCTGACACGCAGGTGCAGTGCGTACAGTCACAGCATCCTGCCTCTTTCCCACCCTCCCTTCCTGGGCCAGGACGCCGGCAAACCTTGACCAACCGCTTGTGCTCCACAATCAGGTCAGGATTTAAAGGCAACTGGGAGGGACTAGTATACAAACTGCCACTACCTGCTGGAGCAAGAGCAGAGTGATCCTACAGGCAGGCTCTGAGGGATGGGCGGGGTGCTGGGCCCAGGGCTGTAACAGCTGAAAGTCAGTGGGGGCGGGGGACGGGGGGGGGGGGG
>SJXQ01006835.1:164482-177774 GCA_006408695.1 Aepyceros melampus
TTTCACATTTTTCAGAAGGTTCTTCCAGAACATTGAGAGCTGTTGGAGTTTCTTCTTACATTCTGAATCTACGATGCTTAATCCATCCAAGGAGCTGGATGTTCTGTTTTTTTTTCTTTTAAATAAAGCCTGTTGTAAAGTCAAAACAGTGCCTCTGCCCCAGATCTTGAGGGGTTTGAGAGACAGCGTCCCCAAATCTTGAGGAGTTTGAGAGATGGCGTGTCAACATTTGGGGAATCCCAAAAATACTGATTTTTTTTTCTGTCCAGATAACAGGCTGCAAAGCCAAACAAAAAGAAAAATAACCTTTGGTTTTAGAACAATCAGGAGAAAGGATAGACAGAGCAAGCCAAAGCTGGTTGGGTGAGGCCTTGAGAGCTATGAGCATCATTGGACACTTGTTTATTAAACAAGCAATGTAGGTATTTTATAGAAACATAAAATATGGATAAGCACTTAAAAAAAAATATCCTCCTCACTTCACTGACCTGACACTGTGAACATTTTTGAAGATAAGGAGGCAAGACATTGTTAGTGGGTAAGAGTCTAGAGTTTGGGACCCAGATGCCTGTGGTAGACTTCCCTCCCTAGAGCCTGTCTGAGAGGCTGCAGGTGAATGAGCGGCCGTCCCCCCTTATCCGTGGTTTCACTTTCTGCGATTTCAGTTCCGCACAGTCAACCCCAGGATGAAAATATTGAATGGAAAATTCTAGAAATAAACAATTCATAAGTTTTCCGTCTCATGCCATTCTGAGAAGCATGATGAAGCCTCCTGCCGCCCCACCCAGGACGTGAATCACTCCTTTGTCCAGTGTATTTGTGCCGTATATGCTCCCTGCCCATCAGTCTAGGGCAAAACAGTACCTGTAGGGCTCCTGGACTGGCGGCGCGCTCAGGCATCCACTGGGGATCCTGGAATGAAGCCCCGTGAATAAAGGAGGGACTACGATACCTAGCCTCTGTCGACCCATTTCCTCATCTTTAAGTTAGGGATAATAATAACTACTTCCGAGGTTAGTTGTGAGAATAAAGGAGGCAGTGCAGTAGTGCTTAACACAATCCCTGGAATATAGTAAGCACCATACACAGGGTCACTGCAAGAACAATAGTCATTAGTATTTTATTATATTTTATTTTATTATCTTCCTAGATTTTTCCTATATAAGAAGTGTTATGTGTAATACATATATTTCCATGAAAATAGGATTCTGCTGTACTCTTTTGTAACGTTTTTGCTCTCATGCTCATCTCTTCATGGACAAATTTGTTATTACTATTAGCTAACACTGCTTTACCATCGGGAGAGCCCTGGCACTAAAGATTTTCCATGTGTTATCACATTTCAGTGCTCAACATTAACTCTGTGGGACAAATACTGTATTATCATTTTACCGATGAGAAAACTGAGGCTAATCAGTTTAAATAATGTAAATGTACAGTGCTGGCAAGTGGACCTCTCTCCTGCAAGGAGAAGGGAGCTGAAACTGACTGGAAGCCTATGCTGGTAGATCAGAGAGGGATCGTGTCTGTGCTTGGTCCTTTTTAACCCTTGGCAGGTGTGTGCTTTGGGACATCAGACAGATAGGTGCCCAGATAGGAGCAGTCTGATTGACTGCTCCTGGGGTCTAGTGGCGTTTTCAATTTTTGTGATGGAAATCACTGATATGAAATGGAATCTAAGGTCCAGTACTGGGCTTAGTTGTTTAAGTATTTTATCCAGAAGCAGTTCTTCATCTTGTTCTCCAGAGGCTTTGACACAGCCATCTAAGCCACTGGCCACAGCTTCCTCACACTTCCCTCTTTGTCCTGGGCACTCACCTCAGTCCCCAAAAATCCCCGGGCATTGCCAGTGGATTGACTCAACCAGCAAGTCTTTGCTCAGACTTCACCCACTGGAAGCCCTGGTGTGGACTCCATGGCGTGCGGGACGGGGGGGGGGCGGTGGCTGAGAAGACACCAGATGCACAAAGGCAGAGCTCTTTGTCACCTGTGGCTCAGGTGGCTGATGTGAGCCCACATCAGCTCAGCGGGAGAGTCTAGCCATGCCTTGGTGGGGGAGTCCTGAGGGTGTCATGACCGGGGATGTGATGGGATGGCAGTGATGTTCTGGAGACTAACCCCTGTCTCTCAACATAGGAGCAGCTCAGAGAGGAGGAAGGAGAAGTCGCGAGATGCAGCCAGGTGCCGGCGGAGCAAGGAAACAGAGGTCTTCTATGAGCTGGCGCACGAGCTGCCGCTGCCGCACAGCGTGAGCTCACACCTGGACAAGGCCTCCATCATGCGGCTGGCCATCAGCTTCCTGCGCACGCACAAGCTCCTGTCCTCTGGTGAGGCCGCGAACCCTGGCCCCCCTCCTTCTGTGCCCCCCGCCCTCCGTGTTCTCACGCGCAGGAGCCAGAGCTGGGAGGCCACTCAGGAACCCCGACTCTGCACGCCTTCCACCCGCAGCATTGCCATCATTAGAATCCAGTTCTCTTTTGTTGCACCTCTTTCCAGCAGTGGCCTTGGCGGTGATTACAGTCATGGGCTGAAGCCTCTGGCAGCTGAGGGGACACAGAGGGCTGGGAGAGTGAGAGCCGCTGGTGCTGGCTCCCAGTTGCCATGCCCTCGGCTGGCAGATCCACACTCCAGTCCAGGCTGGATGAATCCTTCAGGGAACATCTTAGTGTTTGTCCGCCGGCCACCTTCTCCAGAAGGCAGAGGTGTGCCCATGTGACCCTTCCCTCTTACTAGCCAGGATGCCAGGCAGATAATTCAGTGTCTGTGCCCCTAGTTTCCTCATCCGCAAAAGGAGTTAGAATACTTATTGCTCGGGTATCTTTAAGAATAAACTGAGATAATGTCTGTGAAGCACAGGCCCAGCCACACTGGGGAGCCCCGGACAGATAACCGTCTCCCCTCAGAACCCACGAATTCTCACCTTCCCTGCTATCTCTGCAAGTCTCAAGGTCACGAAACTTTTTCCCCCCTCAGAGTTCATCTTCTTCAGAATACCATTTCCTGTTAGTCCAGACCAGAAGGAGGAGGCCTGGGGCTTCTGCCAATATCAGATCTAACAGATAGATAGTCAGTCTTTCTAGTCTGCCAGTTTTGTAAGGGAACTTGGCAGAGGGCTGCGCTCCTCTGCACCCACCGCCCCCACCCGGCCGTGGCACCGTCAGCAGCCGCGTCCGAGGTGGTGAGCAGAGCGTGGCGGCAGGGGGAGTTCTCTTGTGCTTGGTTTTCAGTTTTCCCGAGTGAGCCGTGTACCTTGGAGCAGGGTGGACTCTGCCATCCTGTTATGCAGTGGCTATTCTGGGAAGGAAACCCAGAACAGAGGGAATCCAGTGTGAGGCGGGGAGGCCGGAGTGCCTTGTGCTATTCTGGGCCCAGGAGCACAGGAAGGATATGGGGGGAAGACTTTCAGAAAATAGGATGACAGCGCAGTGGGTCCAGGGGTTGGAGGGCTAACCCTGGCCTGAAAACCTAAAGCATCTCAGAAAAGAGCAGACAGGAGGGAGAGAACCCAGGGTGAAACCTTGCTTTCAAATACTTTGAAAGAAGCAGTGCAAGGCGATGGCAGGCGTGGTGTCATAGATGCTGCAGAGAAAGGGAACCATTGACTGAAGTGCAAGAAAGGCCGGGAGATGCCATCGCAGGGCATGGGTGTACCTGTTTCCTTTAAAGAAGCATGTCCTCTAGGACAGGTGAGGGCAGTGTCTGCCTGTGTTGGAATCATCTTTCCATCTGCACAGAACAGGGAGTAGAGGACTTAAGGACTAAACAGAGACCCCTTCCCCACACCCAGAAGCATCTCGTCTTCCCTGTTCTAGTACTTGAAATTCCACTCTGAGACACGAAATGAAATTCCACTTTTAGACACTGATTTCTTTGGGTTCATCACTACTTCCTTTCACCACCATCACCCCTGTTCCTCCACCAACAGGGGTCCCCAAAAGGAGTAATACATTAATTCTGAGACAGCTCTCTGATTGAATTTGGGCTTGGAGGATGTTTCTGCTTATTTCACAGATGATTAGAAGTGAGGCACAGAAAAGTTAACTTTGCTGCAAAGGCACACATTTTGCACCTGGAGTTCAAGTCCTTTTGAATCCGTGGAACAGAGACACGGAGGGCAGGAGCATTCTGCAGACTTGGTTGTCATCACCTGAAGATGTGGATGGGGCCTGGTGACTGGGGAGAAAGGGGGTCTTCCTTTGTGGGGAACCAAAGTTAAACGGAGGCATCGGGGGCTGGCCCTGAGCAGTGGGGTCTGTAGGAGGTCCTTACACACTCAGTGGCTGTTTCTACCCTTGCTCTCGGTGCACGGCCTTGGGTTTCCAAGCTCTCCTGGGCATAACCACCCCGCCTCAGTGGTTCAGGATTGGCTTGGACAGGACACGTATCAGAGGCTCTGAGTATGTCTGCCTGCAAGTGTGTTGGCAAGAGCCCCCTGTGGGCCAGACACACCTTGGGAGATGGGACCAGAGTGGCCACAGCAAAACCTCACATATCCCTGCCCAGGGCCTGTTGCAAGTTGTAGACACAAAATGCCTGCCCTCTGGCTGGGCTTTTCCTGGGACCCACTGGAGTACTCAGCATGTTGGCTCTGGTCCTCTCAGTCCAGAGGAAAGAAATGACAGAAAAGGATAAAAAGTGTCCACATTTAGTCATCTGATCTGATGTCCTTGAAGGAGCAGTTCTCATAAAACATGCCTCACCCGGGGGAGGAGGTGATGGATGGCTCTCTGTGCCCCCTCTTCAACGTTGCTGCCACACACTCTTTAGACCAGTTATGACGCTGTTTTTAGGAATTGAATGTGAGACAATCTTAATCATATTTGGCTTGTTTAAAACATGCAGCACAACGAAAAGATGTACAGGATTTGTAGGCAGTTAGACCTGCCCTAGAACCTCAGGCAGGCTGCCTTTCTTCTCTGCAGCCTTGTGAAAACCTCCTTACTACCCTCCAGCTCACTTTCTCAGCTGCACAAAGCGGCTGCCAGTACTCACTTGCAGTGTTGTCCAGGATGTTGGATATAAAAATCCTTATCCTCTTGCTGCCATGTATTAGGCTCTCAATAAGTTACAGCCTAGAGATAAAACCAACTATGATCAAGTAAATAGATTTATAAGTTAGGCTTTTGGGCGAAATGATGTAAATGAAAACCCAGTGTAAACCCTTACTGTCCTCTTGCTACCTTCTAGCAATTTCTAGCAAAATGCAGAGTCGCCAAGCCTTCCTAAGTCAAAATAAACCACAGATCCATGATGGAAGCATTTCTAACAAAGGTGAGCGTCGATGTTGGCTCCCTTTATGATAGGAAATAGCTGGTTGCATACCTCAGAGTTCAAAAGGCTAAAAAAGACCAGGTTTTGCTTTAGAGAAGTTTCTTCTTTACTTAGTAACACGTTTCCCTTTGATTTTCACAGTAGGCTCTTCTGTGTGGGAATGTTGGAGAGGAAACCTCAGCGCTGAGAAATTCAGGCTGGGAGTCTCGGCGGCCGATTGAGATTTGTATCACAGGAAGCAAACTGAAACAATAGCTTTATGATATTAGCTTCCACGCTGGGCTGAGAACAGAACACATTCTGACGGGAACATCAGTGGAAATGCCGCTTGATTGTCTTAAATCCTCTTTCAAGAGGAGCCCCACAAACTGTACCCAAATGAGGGTCACTCCTGCATTTGAAGGGCCTTTGACAGCAGTAAATATGCAAAATTGGTTTTTCACTATGAAACTGATTTTTGGCTCCCCACACACACACTCATGAGGGAAAAATCAAATTCATTTGACACAAGAGCTAGAGATCAATGGGAAGCAAGATTTCTAAGACAAATGTCAGATTTATGATTAATTCATTGGTGTTGCTTAGTGAAGACATTGCTCTTAATAAGAGATGATGATTTCCTCCTCTCTAGACTGCCAAGGGAAAGGCATTAAAATGTGGGACAAGTGATTTTAGCTTTTTACCGTGACCTTTTCATGCAGGAAAAAGTGAGAGCAGAGGTAAAATTGGGGAGGCAGCTATGGTTTCTGGTGTCTTCTTATGCCCCTCTTTCAGACTTCTTTTCCCAGGCTTTCACCCCTACTTTCTTTCTGTCTCGCCCCCTTGTCCCACCCACCCTCCAAACCAAGGCCTCTTTCTGTCCTGCTGAAAAGAGCTGAAAGGTTGATTCATGCCGGGATCTTGATCGCTGAGAGCCCCTAGTGCACAGTCTCTTCTAGAGGTACTTTGTTCAGATCGCTCCCTTAGCTTAAATTTGGTAAGTCTGGTCCGTCAGCAGGTGTTTGCTGCCCCAGCCCTGTGCTGCATGTCATGAGGGGTCATATAGAGAGGTAAGACAGGACAGCAAGTCATGGACAGGACAAAGAAATGCATTGCTAATGGTGGACTCTCAAGGCCCTTTGGGAGGCCCACAGGTCAGATAAAACGCAGTGCCCTCTGCCAAAGATTCGAGGGTAACCCCAGTCTACTACCTTGTGATGGTGGTGTTTAAAGGTGGGGCTGATGGCCAGATAAGCCATTCAGAAAGTTTCCTCCTGGCTTGACTGGGCTGCTTTGCAGTCAGCACATGCAGGGCCCAGCGGTGTCACGGGCCTCTGGGCCCAGCAGGGCCCGAGGAGAATTAGTGTGAAAGGGAAGCCCCTTCAATGATAACTATGGGGTGACTGCCCGCCGAGCACATATGCCCCAAGAGGGTCACATCAGAGTGGTTTGGAGACCAGTCAGAACACTCGGAACTTCTCAGAGTAGGAACAGAGGGAAAATAACCTTGGCACCCAGCGCAGCAGCACCTGTGATGGCCTGCCTGGCCCCAGGGGCCCGGTGAGGAGAATCTGCCCCACCACTGCCTGCTCACCCCAGATGCCCAGCTCCTGCTGCCCCCCTCCACCCCAGGTCCAACCCCACCCAGGCGGTGCTGCCTGAAGGAAATGCGCGGTGCTCCGGAAAAAGTGCTCCGAAACCTCAGCCCGCGCATATCCTGGCTGTGGGGAGTCATCAAAGCCTGTTTACCGGGGCTATTTTTAGCTTGAAAGAATCTTGTTGTGCTCTCGGGTGCAGAGTACTGAGTCTCTGCAGAGTGCCTCTGATCTTCATGACCCACTCCTCTTCTTGGGGGTCAGAACCTGAAGGGTCCTGGGAAGCAAGTAACTGAGACCTGGAGCCCAGGGCTATTAAAGAGTCCACTGAGGGTTTATCAAACACCTACTGTGTGCTCCTCTTCATTGGGCACCGAGGGTTTCTTTTGGATTGTTGTGCAACTTTACGGCAGCTTATCTGTCTCTTCCCCACTGGTCTGTAGTTTCCTCTGGGGAAAGGATGCTCTTACACCTGACTTTCCCGAGGACAGGGCTGAGCACCAGTAAGTGACACTTGCTGACAGATGGCCTGACTTCGTGCCCAGCATGGGGCAGACATGTGGCAGGAGTGTGATAGCTGCATTGTGGGCAAGTGAATTGTCTGTGTGCCCAACACTGAGTCAGAGATTAGTGATCCCCTCAGGAGACCTGATGCTCCCATGAGAGAGGAAAGGGGAAAGGCAGGGCCATCTTCAGCCAGTTGATGTGCCTGGAGCCCTAGCCCCTCGGGTAAAGTGCTGCCTGCGGCCCCACAGCTTCAGCCCTCAGCTCCAAGCTGACAGCAAGCTGGCCAGGTTCCGTCTGAAGTCCCCAGGAGGATAGGCAGGTGCTGCGGGAGCAAATGATTCCACAGAGGAAAGAGGCCCCGTTGTTTCCAGGTCCTCATGGGGCTAGCCTGCTGGCTTCCTGGTCCCCCAGCCATTGTGACTTCAGTCCCAAGATGTTCTGTTTCCCTTCGTGGGCTCTGTGTGCCCCTCTCCCTCCCTCCTGGAGTCCAGCTGGCCAGCTGTTACAGCCAATTTCACCACCTCCTGGAAGCAAGTGTACTGGGCACGGATGGAAACCAGTTTGGCTGTGCTGGAACTGTTAAAAACAGGAAACTTTAAGCAGAACTATTTCCTCTGGGCCTAGCTAACCCAAATCAGGTTGTCTTGGGATGACTCCAGATTTTGAAGTCAGTGTTGCCACTGAGATCAAAGAAATTGAAGAGAAGAAAACTCTTTTCAGTAGGCCAGGAATCACAGGACTGGCCTCTGCTGTCTGGAGAAGGCGCTCGCTCACCTGTCTGGTGTGATTTTTAACAGTGTTGAAAATCTCTCCTTATGTCCCCCAAATAGTCACCACTTGCCAAAACATATTGATTTTCCCAGCATTGCTAAGTCACTTCAGTCATGTCTGACTCTGTGCAACCCCATAGACAGCAGTCTACGAGGCTCCCCAGTCCCTGGGATTCTCCAGACAAGAATACTGGAGTGGGTTTCCATGTACTTATCCAATGCCATTTACTTCTCCAAAGTGAAAAGTGAAAGTGAAGTCACTCAGTGTGTCCGACTCTTAGCAACGCCATGGACTGCAGCCTACCAGTCTCCTCCATCCATGGGATTTTCCAGGCAAGAGTACTAGAGTAGGGTGCCATTGCTTTCTCCGTTTCCCAGCATTAGAGTGGCTTATAGGACTTTAAGTTAAGACAGTGATGGTCTCCACCTGTGGTCAGCAGCATTCACATTATATGAGAATTTGTTAGAAAAGCAGATTCTCAGCCCTCAACCTGCATGCGCGCAAGCTCGCTCAGTCGTGTCTGACTCTGTTACCCCACTGACTGTAGCCCCCTGGACTCCTCTGTCCATGGGATTTCCCAGGCAGGAATACTAGAATGGGTTGCCATTTCCTCCTTCAGGGGATCCTTCAGGGAATCTTCCCAATTCAGGGACAGCGTGCATCTCCTGCATTAGCAGGTGGATTCTTTACCACTGAGCCACCCTGGAAGCCCCGCCCCCAGCCTGAGACCTACTGAATCAGGAACGCTGGGCACAGGGCCCATCCGGGGCTGGCTCTATGACTCTGTGTGACTCTGCAGTCCCGTGGGGACTGCCACCATTAGAAGGGCCCTGGGCATGGCTTGATGTTTCAGTGAGAGATCCCACATTTTTACTTTGCTCGGGTCTCAGAAATCCTTGTTTTAGCAAGTCCTCCTGTGGTCCTGGTGCTTGCTCCACTGTGAAAGCACTA
Source organism: Aepyceros melampus (assembly GCA_006408695.1). Lineage (NCBI taxonomy): Eukaryota > Metazoa > Chordata > Mammalia > Artiodactyla > Bovidae > Aepyceros > Aepyceros melampus. The sequence goes on from SJXQ01006835.1 coordinate 173,557, forward strand.
GGTAACATCATGGTCTCTTCTGAAGCCCCTGTTTAAATTTAGGTGTTAACCAGGAGTGTGAATATTGGCCACGGCACCACCCACACCTAGAACTCTGGTTCATTATCATCAGTTCGGCTAACCAGTTGGTGGCAGGGATCCTAAGCAGGGATCAGGTATGGGCATGTGTATGGTAAAAAGGCCATTCCCAGTCTCCCATCCTATAGGCTAGCTGCCTGGATCAGAATCTCCCTCATTTTGTTCTACCATTTTAGCAAAACAGAGGGAAGTCACTAGGATAATACTCTGCATGGCCCCACTCTTGGCTCTGAAGGGTGGCCTGTCCCTGGACGGCATCAGTGACCCCAGCACATTCACTGATGCTGTGTCCTGAAGGTGGCTGGTCCCCAGGGATGCCACTGAAGCCCCTTGGTAGGAACATCTCCTAATTTGGATTTGTTCTTCTGGAGGAATAACAGTGTATGGCCCAGAGCTTAAATTTAGGGGCTCAAGGAAAAAGAGAACCAAATAAATCCAGTGCCCTTGCAGAAGACCTTATTGCACAGCATCCACATGTCTCTTGCCAAGTGGCCCATAAATTCAATTGCATTTTACATTCCCTCCAATAGTCTCAGTTTGAATGACTTCTTTTTTAGTTAAGTGGATATTAACTTTCATAAGTGACAAATTATTCTGTGATCCTCTAGTTCTGTAAATTAAGGTAAGCATACTTGGCTTGATGTTTGTAGTGGATGAATACAAGTTTTTATAAGTACATGTATGTTTGGAGTTAAATAATGAGCTAGGAGAAGCAGGGCTGAACTAAAGACTGTGGTCTGAGCAATAACAACCAAGGGTCTGGGGCCTGAGAGCTTTATTTGCTGGGGCCAGAGCTGAGGCTACATTTTGCAGACAGCAGAGGTCTACTTGATAGGCCAGGGCCCCCCAGAGTGGTTGGGAAGTGGATGCCTTCCTCGGTTGCCCCTAGCAACCACCTCCACAGCCTGCCACAAACACAGCAGCCTCCTCCTGTGGCTTCACACCTCTGATCCTCACTCTCTCCAAATCATCTCGTGTGCCATTGCCGGACGAATCTCCCCGAAGCAATGGTCTGAGATGCCGTTCCTCCAGGCCGCTGGACTCACAAGCCCAGTCAGTGAGCCTGGGGTACAGCCCTCCTTCTTCCACCGGTGGACCTGTTCTCATCCCTGGAGAGTTCCTTCCAGGCTCTGCCTCCTCCATGCTTTCCAGCGTCTGCCCAAGCCAGTAGGCCCAGAAAGCCCTACTTTCATTTAACAGAGTGAGATACTTGCTTTTCATGAGTCTCTTCAAATGCCTTTCTTTGAACAGTTGTCTCTGACCACCTCAAAGCGACCCCCTCTTCCTGTGAACGCTTCAGCACTGACTGACTGTATTCCTCTTGGGCACTCACCTGTCACCCTGAATTTTTTACTTAGATTTGTGGTTTAGTGTACCACCCAGCCCCGATTTGGGTTCCGAGCAATTTGAAGACAGTGACAGTGTTGTAGAAGGAGCCGGAGAGAATTCATGCTAGTCTGTATGTTTTAGGCATTCTCCCTACTTATCTAATCCTTACAAGAGATGGGCATTACTGTCTCCATTTAGCTGACAAGGAAACTGATATTCAAAGAGGTTTTCACTTACTCTTTGTCATGTCAGTTAGAGCCATAACCTAATAGGAGGAATAGAGTCAGTGGTTATTTGACTCCAAAGCCGATGAATGGTTAGGAGTGTGGCTTCTGGATTCATCTGCCTTGAGTCCACAACCTTTATAACCTTGGGCAAATGACTTAATCTCTCTGGGCCTCATCTGTAAGATAAGACCAATAAAATAGGACCTTCCCCACAGGTGTTTTGAAGATTACATAGCATTCTCAGTGATCAGCTGATATGCTGTCATTGCTCAACATCCATTAGGGAAAATGACCATCCCAACTACTCCTGAACTGCCTTGACGCCAGTGACCCCACTGCCGCCAGTACCGCAAGTACAGTGCCGCAACTGTACTGCCTGTGAAGCCCCCCGCAGGGTGTCCTCCGTGCAGTGGTGCTCATCAGATGCCTGCCCCTTGGGCATGCGGTGGACACTTAGGTGGCTGGCAGTGTGTGTCAATCTGAAGGCAGCAAAGTCCATCTGATGCCTTTGAGCCGTCCCTGGAAGACATCCATCCACACAGTCACATCTGCTTTAACCCCACATTGACGCAAACTGTCCAACCCCACCCCCTGTCTTTCCAGTTTGCTCTGAAAATGAATCTGAAGCCGATGCTGACCAGCAGATGGACAACTTGTATCTGAAAGCCTTGGAGGGTTTCATTGCCGTGGTGACCCAAGATGGTGACATGATCTTTCTGTCGGAGAACATCAGCAAGTTCATGGGACTCACACAGGTGACACCCTCCTCGGGCTCCTTCAAAAAGGGAAAATGTTTCCATTTGGGGGTAGAAATTAGTGGAAGATTCTGATCACCTCCCTCCTGACCTTCCCCTGCATGCACCCACCCTCCTCCTCTCTGATCTCAAGCCTCAAACCTTAGGAATAACTTAGAGCCCCTGGCATTGGGCTAGCATTGCCAATGGCCATCCTGGCAGATAGCTCTGCCAACTGGATTGCAGGCCCACCCTTGTCAGTCATGTCTGTCGTGACCTCTATTACACCTGTGTGTCTGTGGATCTGCCGAGTGGAATATGAGAAGGTCAGCCTCCTCCCTCTCTCCAAACCTGAAAGGGGACCCAGCTTCCTCTTGGAGACTTCTTCAGTGTCAGGAATAATGAGCCTAGCCTTGTTTTTTGAAACAGGTAGAGTTAACAGGACACAGTATCTTTGACTTCACTCATCCCTGTGACCATGAGGAGATCCGTGAGAACTTGAGTCTCAAAAATGGTAAGGTATTTTTCGGTGTGTTTCTTTCCTGCTTAACACCACGTGGGGAAGGGACCTGCCTCCCCTTTGTGTACTAATGTAGGATGGATAAATCATGGCCATCATGATCCAGAAAAAAACAGACACCCATAGAAAGTCCAGCAGGACTTTGGAGATGAGATCAAGGACCCTAAAAGGACCTAGTACTCAGAATTATCTTTTGCTGGCTCTTGTGGTGCCTGAGATCACACTCCTAGGGCACTCCTGGGGGTTAGGACACCATCTCCAGGAGGTTTCATCACCTGAGTGTCCAGCATCTTTTCCGAATGACACCACCAAACCAATCAGCTTGTCTGTGCCAGAATGTTCATGGGAACTGTTGCAGCTGTCCGTGTGATGGTTGTGTAACAGACTGCCCAAACACAGTGGGTTAAACAGTCCTTTTATAGTCTCTCATGATTCAGTGGGTTCTATGGGTGGTTATGCTCCATGTGATGTCACGGGGCTCAACTTGATGGGATAAGCAGAGGGCTCAGCCACACCCCTGGGACCTTGTGGCGTAGCTAGAGGCTGGAGCGCTCTCTCACTCCATAAGGTATCGGAGCCTCTTCCTCTCCACATGGTCTCTCCAAAGTAGCCAGACTTCTTATATTCTTAGCTCCCTTTTGGGGAGCTCAGGACTCCCCAAAAGTGCAAAAGTAGAAGCTGCCAGGCCCTCTGAAGGCTTAGTCCTGAAACCGGTACAGCACCACTCCTTGGTTAAAGTGAGTTACAGGCCTGGCCCATTCACTGTGGGAGGGGGCTATACCAGGCCCTGAATACTGTGAGATGTGGCTCACTGGGACCACCTTTAGAGACTAGCTACCACCGGAGCCAAGGAAGGAGTCTGGTCCCCGGGTGATAAAAAATGGAACAGGAGGTTTTGATGGAGAAAGTTTGAAAGGTGTTGTGCACTGCACTCTACCTGCGGGGGCTCCAGCAGGTGCCAGTGGAAGGAAGGGCCCATACGAGCAGAAAGCACTTTTCAGGGACAGTCGGAGCTGGCTGCTTCATCTCTTGTAACTGGGGACAATCGCTCAAAAGCTCTAATGGACATATTGTCAAGTGGACTGAAGCTTTAAGAAAAAGGGAACTCAATGTCTTTCGAGGTCCCTTCTGAACCTGAGAGTCAGTCTCTGCCCTGGACAGATTGTACCAAGTCTAACATCACTTTTCATAGCTCTCACCTGTCACTGACATGGAGCGTGTACTTATCCAACCTGAATGACAGAGGCAAGGTGGTAGTATCAAGCCTACAAGGTTTTGCTCTTAGTATCACACATGCTGAAAAAGCATACATTTCATTAGCCTACTTCTA
>SJXQ01006835.1:181392-205420 GCA_006408695.1 Aepyceros melampus
TGTATTGCTGGGGGCAGGTCACAGTTTCATCCCACCAGTGCTGCCAAGGGCCATACTGGACTGTCCCCCGTGGTCAGCCCAGAGCTGTTCTAGAGTGCAGCTGTCGTCATGGTGGATGGAGGTGGTGTGTACATCTTCCTCCACGCGAGTGTGTGAGAGGGAGAGAAAGAGACTCCTAGATCGCCAAGCCTCTCCCCTTCGCTCCCCGGGAAAAGAGGGTCTAGAGGCCTCCATCAGCACACCTAGGGCCGAGGCCAGCCGGGAGCCTGGAAGCTGCCCTGCAGTCACGTGACTCCTGTGTGTGCTCTTCCATTAGTGAGCTCTTTCCTCAGCCTCTGCTCCTGTGCCACCTCCGTTCCAGCCCGTGTCCAGCCCCGGTTGGAAGGCTTTTTGATGAAGGGAACCAAGTCAGACTCCAATCCCTGAAGCCAGGCCCAACTGGAAAATTCTCTTATGGGAGAGTGTAGTGGTTAAGAGCCTTAATGCAGTGAGATGGCCTAAGTTCCAGTCCAGTAGGAATGTTCAGTGTTAGCTGTGATCCCCACCCTAAATTATTTCTTTATTAAAGTAGTTGAAAGAGTCCCCAAGGCCACACATATAATCCATGTCATTCTAGTTTTACCTCGAGGTGAGGATTGAAACAGGGAAAAGGTTTGAGTTGTCATGAGAAGGGCAGGAAGAACAGCTCTGACTCCTCCCCACTGCCTGGCCTCTGCCCTCCCCTCTGTGCCCAGACATTGGAAACATGGGTGGATCGGGAGGTGGAAGAAGCAAGGATGCCATGGGCAATGGCTGCCCTGAGGGAGGGAGGGACAGGCCAGGGGCTGGGCTGGGCCAGGCAGGCCCGGCTCAGGAGATGCCACTGCCGCCCGCCATCTAGTGCACAATGGGATGTGCCCTTGGGGATCTCCTCCCCTGGCTCCAGCTTTCAGCAGTGTCGTGAGATGGCCTAAGTTCCAGTCCAGTAGGAAGTGTTCAGTGTTAGCTGTGATCCCCACCCTAAGTTATTTCTTTATTAAAGTAGTTGAAAGAGTCCCCAAGGCCACACATATAATCCGTGTCATTCTAGTTTTACCTCGAGGTGAGGATTGAAACAGGTAGGGAAAAGGTTTGAGTTGTCATGGGAGGGGCAGGAAGAACAGCTCTGACTCCTCCCCACTGCCTGGCCTCTGCCCTCCCCTCTGTGCCCAGACATTGGAAACATGGGTGGATCGGGAGGTGGAAGAAGCAAGGATGCCATGGGCAATGGCTGCCCTGAGGGAGGGAGGGACAGGCCAGGGGCTGGGCTGGGCCAGGCAGGCCCGGCTCAGGAGATGCCACTGCCGCCCGCCATCTAGTGCACAATGGGATGTGCCCTTGGGGATCTCCTCCCCTGGCTCCAGCTTTCAGCAGTGTCCAGAATCACCACGTTTGTCCAGAGTCATAGTTCTTGGGGCAACTCTTTGCTGCTCCAGCCATTCCACTCTCACCTTCTAGCTTTCCCCAGAAACCCTCAGATTGCGGCTTCCCCTTCTGTAAAATCCACACTTAGCCCCACCTGTTCACAGGTGGGAAGCGCTTTGAAAAGCACAAACCCCCTAACTGATGAGAGGCTTTCTGCTCCTGCTGGCGTCTTGCTCCCTGTCTTTGTCCTCCCCTGAAGCTTGTCTCCCTGCTAAACTCAAGGGGCCGAAACCACTTCTGGAGATATGTAGAGGCTGGGGGCCTGGAAGGAGAGCCTACCAGCAGGAAACTGCCCCACCTTCCCAGCCACCAGGAAGCCACAGACCCCAGGAGGGAGCTCCTGCTCAGCAACCCCCAGGCCCACTCACCTTTCTTTCCTCTGCTGGATGTCCCAGGGGTGCAGGCGTCCTCATGGATGGGGCTCTACTTTCCAAGCTCTGCTGAGTCTGTCTCCCCTGGTTCTGGACTGACCTGGTGTTTGCTGCTACTACTCCTTAGAACTGGACTCCAGGACAGATCTAAGAACTCTGGTGAAAGTGCCCTTGAGTCACTCCTGTCCCCTAGTTCTGACCACCATAGTGCTGGATTCAAGGCTGTTGCAGGTAATGGGTGGTTCGAGATGTAGAAAGAAGTGCTCTAACCTCATAGGGAGAAAATATCCCATATGAAGACTGTGTCCTGGCACTCTGGCACAGCCAGCAGTTATTATGGTTATTCATGTTGTCATAATTGTGATATGAGGATAATTAGAGAGAAAGACTATTGCAAAGGCAGGCACCCGAGAAATCCATGCTGTGTAAGGTTACTTATCAGATGCAGTCTTTGTATTCAAAGGACCATTCTGGGCAGAATATACAGTTTTGTAATGCGCACAGCCCTAATGTGACCCCAGAAGCACTGGGAAAACCCTACTGTCCTAGAAAATAACTTTTCATCCCTAGATAACAGGAAAGAAGAAATTTTTAAGTGTTAAGACTTTGATCCTTGTTAAAGGGAAGGGAAAATTCCTCTGGAAAGAGTAATTTGAAGTTATTCCTCACTCTTTACCATGTTTTGAATGAATTTCAGGTCATTTCCTGAAAGCATCTACTCTCTGGGTGAAAAGAAGAAGGGGCAATAAATGAGGAATTAGGGGGCTAAGAGTGTGGAAGACCCTCCTCCCAGAAAGGAGAGGGACCCTCCACTGGCTTCTTAGTTTGCTTCAGGTCTGGTAGGCAGAGTTGATCCTGACTTGAAGGAACCTGTGATTTAGGGCTTTGTGACTCAGAGTGTGGAGGGGGATATTACTTGTAAGGTTTGCTGGATATAGTGCACTTTCAGCAAAATCTTGTCTTTCAAAAACCTAATTACATGGCCCAAACTCTGAATTCAGTGGTGCTGGGGAGATGGATACAGAGGCCTTTAAAGACACAGAAGGCTGTGCCACACAGAAGTTGTGTTTAACGGATTAGGAGATTAGTTCACAAGGGCACAGACATGGCTTAGACAGTTTATAAAGTGACTATTTTAAGTCCTTAACACCTATGTGTTACTTCTCAATTGCTTTGATGAGGACTAGGATTTTTTGGTTTTGGTAGCTTATCTTGTTTTTACTTTTTGTATTGGGATGGGGAAAGGTGTACACACATCCATGTTTGCTCTCTCACAAGTATGCATGCACACGCGCGTGCACGTGCGCGCGCGCACGCACACACACACACACACACACACTACTACTCTTCCAAGATCAGTGCTTCAAAAACCAATACTTACGTATCATAATAGGGGGACCATTTCATTTTAATCAGGGAATTCACTAGATTTAATGACATTTGGCACACATGAGAGGCTGTGATTTCCCACAAAGGGATTCTTTTTCCAGTGGGAAAGTTAGAAAGAATCTGGTGAAAATATAAGGCAATTAGAACCCACAGAATCACTTTTGAGGTTGTTTGGTACTTTTTCTTAGTTGTATTGAGACCACAGACATAATCAAACAAACAAAAAGGATCATGGAGAAAAAGAGAAGGGAGAAGAAAGGAAGCAGGGAGGTGAGAAATAAAATAGAAACAAGAATAATCTTGTACTTAACTCTCAGGTTTCCAAAATCAGTTGAACCAGAAGCAACTTGTTCTAAAAGATCTGAAATTGAATAAAGGAATGAGATGGTTCAAAATGCATTCATCCTGCTCCTGTTAATAAAGAGTCAAGACCATACCAAGTCCTGTATTATCTGAAACAGCAAATATTTTTAGAAGAGAATTCTATAACAGTTTATGTCAGTCACATTTATTTGTATATACAATCAATTGCTCTCAATGGAGGCAATAAAATTGAGCAGAAAGTTTAAAGAAGAATATCCTGATTATCAGTGCAATGAACTTGTCTCCATTCACAATTCAAATAGTTTCCTAAAATGAGCAGCCAATTAATGAAGTGTTATTTATTGAACATCTACTATGTATCTAACTCAGTGCCATAGACTGATTCTATCAAAGAAGGAAAGAGATGATTCTTGATCTCCAAGGGTCTGGAGTTGGAGACATGAGCAACTTAATGAACCATTCACCCAAAAGGAAGACAAAAGTTGTTCCCCTGTAATTTAACTTCAAGATGGGGTAGTTCTTAAATTCACGTGGAGGCGCCATCTAGTGGAAAAAGAAAATAACTGTGAAAGAAGCCAAGTCATCAGGGAGAGCAGGGCAAATCTGTAATACACAAAATCCCGCTGTGACTTTGTGTTTTATGAGTCTTTTTGTATCTTAGAAATAAATTATAAAAGCAAATTATGTGGATCAGAGAAGAATCGGGGGTGGGGGAGTTATATTATGTGGATCAGAGAAGAATCGGGGGTGGGGTAGTTATAACAGTAAAATTTTCAGATTAACAAAGAGGGTCATGTAATTTTTGCTGCTGCTGCTAAGTCACTTCAGTCGTGTCCGACTCTGTGCGACCCCATAGACGGCAGCCCACCAGGCTCCCCCATCCCTGGGATTCTCCAGGCAAGAACACTGGAGTGGGTTGCCATTTCCTTCTCCAATGCATGAAAGTGAAAAGTGAAAGGGAAGTCGCTCAGTCATGTCTGACTCTTCGCGATCCCATAGACTGCAGCCTACCAGGCTCCTCCGCCCATGGGATTTTCCAGGCAAGAGTACTGGAGTGGGGTGCCATCACCTTCTCTGCATTAATTTTTAAAAATAAAGAATCTGAGGGCAACCCCTTTTTGTCACTGAATTAGGGCAACATAGGATGTAATAATATCAGAAGTTACAGTTTAGTAAATTAAGATGCCTACATTTCAAATTCTGTGGGTCAGATTTATGGTTAAGTCTTTTTCAACGATGAAGTTGGGAATGGTAATGATGATAAAAGTGAGGGATAGTTGAGAATCTTTAAGAAACTGTCAGTAAAATTAGAGCCATGAGATGTAAAACACACACACATCAAAACACCTGAAAACTGATAGTATTAATGCCTAAGAAGAAAATAGACTGACTTTGGGTAAATTAATAATAAAAGATTATATACTTTTATTGCATACTTAGATACATTTAACAAATTATTTTCTTTTTTTTAGAGGATAGGTAGCATCTTTAAATGCAAAGTGATATGTAGCATCTTTAAGTGCAAAGTGATCTTTTAGCTTAATATGTTACATATCATTTTTAGTTTCATAGTCTGTTCTAAATATTTTTGCAAACATATTAGTCTTTATCTACCGATCTTATGTAGCAGGGTGTATATAATGTGTTTTTGAAGTCCCTGAGTTTAGAAGACACTTGAAATGTTCTCCTTGTGCATCTATGTCTCTTCCAAAAAATGTTCTGAAGTCAGTCCTAAGAAAGACTGAGTATGTTTATGAGAAATGCTTGTATATCGTCCTGTCTGATCTGTTCATAATACTCCTTGGAAGAAGCAGCTCTTTGGAATTGATTTCTTCAAGTGTGATAGATCTCACAATTCAAAAATTATTCATCTGTGTGATTTGCCTCTCTCTTGCTACAATTCAAGGCAACTTTCCCCTTCCTGTTTGTGAGTTTCAAGGTAATGAAAGGCAATGAAAGGCAGTTGTGGCATTTGGTGGCACTGCTGTCTATGGGGTCACGCAGAGTCAGACACGACTGAAGCGACTTAGCAGCAGCAGAGTTGGTCCAGGATTGAACCAGGGCTACTCTCCTATGCATTGTGTATATATCCACCCCACCTGAACACATAACACTGACAGGATGCAAACTAATTATCTATTAACTGCAGAGCCAGCTGGATATTCACTTAACCATGTACTGTTGGAGGGAAACACAAGGCAAAAGTGTTGTTTAAAGCAAAGAAAATCTGGATTGAAATACACTAAAACAAATGACGCTGAAATCTGTTAATAGTCTGGTTATTATTAAGGAAATGCAGTTTCAAAACTAAAAAAAAAAGCACATACGGAAACCAAAATGAGGTGAGCCCAGTGTTACTTAGGAGAGGCCATGGCCACGGAGGGAAGGAAAGAAAGCAGGCCTGAATAGGATGGTTTTATTAGCAAAGGCATTCTTTCAAAAACAAATAGGTGGTTATGAAGTACTTAAAACTTTCATCCTCTCAAATAGTTTAAATACTCTTCTAGCCATCTTGTTTACATGATTAATTTACTGAGCAAACTCTGAGCCCGTGTAGGGAATGAGCAAAAACTGCAGCCAGACCTTGTTTGACTCCAGGTGCGGCGTGTGAAGCAGGGTGCTCGCTGCCCCGTTACTCGTGGGCGGCCGAGCTGGCTCAGGCCTGCACTGAGTTTCTTCTGCTTACAAGGCCACACGGCCCTGACCCTGCTGCCGCGGGAGAGTCCGTGTCTTCCTAGCACTCAGCCACGGCTGGTCCACGTGGAAGGGGCCTCACGGCATGAAGGGTAGAGAGCAATGAATGACCAGTAACTGTCATTTTATGTTGTGAGGCAAACCCGACTCTGAAATCCAGACAGCCCAGCCTTCTGACCCACATATTAACTTGGGGCGACACTAACTTCAGATTTTAACTGCCTTTCTTTTCCCTCTCCATTTTCTAGTTTCTTTTTCTCTCTTCTCCTCCTGCCTCTGCCTCCTGTGGCTGTTCTATGTCTCTCTCCTGGCCTCATCCTCGATCCGGTTCTCTTCCTACTTTATTATTAAAAAGGAAGCTCTGTCCTTTTTTACTTCTGAAGTCTGGTGAATTAAGCCCCTTTGCATGATCCTCTTCTCTACAAACAGACAGCCATACTGGAGACTTTTGAAATTTATGGGTGACCCCAAAATGACTTTTTCCCCCTCTCCAAAGAGTCAGGGACCCTTAATTAGAAAGAAAAAAATAGTTCCCCTGCTTCTGGTGAAGACAGCAGATGAAATTATGTTATCACAGCCCGGCTCTGGAGACTTCCCTGGGACAGAGGGAAATGAACAGGGAGGGCCCTTGTGTGCCACGGAGGCCGACCCTATAAACAAACCGGGTTCGTTAGCCTCCCCGCTGGCGTCGGCGTGCCTGCCGAAAGAGGGCAACGACCATTAGCTTTGAGTTGGGGTTTCCTGGTTTTGTGAAGTTAAACCACTCGAATGTTCTTCAATTGTGTTTGGGGTATGTGTATTTCCCAGTTTTTATAGTCGTCTGTTTAAAGGCATGAAGAAGGAGACGTTAAATATTTATTTTAGTTGACAAGATAAATGAAGGCTGCTACTGGGAAGAGAGCTGGCAATCCTGAAGCTGAGCCCTTGTTTGTCCACTTCCAAAACATGCCCATTGTGTCCTCTGAAAGGATAGTATACTAATTAGATCAGAAAATATTTTATTTGAGGTTGATTATAATAAACATTTACTTTGAGCGTTTTAAAGATTCTAATCTTGAAAGAAAGTGTAGTCTCTTTATGGAGGAGAATCAGACTTTCCCAGAACAGCCTCATTTTTTAGGGTCTCTAGGAAATCTATGACTAGTGCAGACACAGAAGTAGTTTTTGTGGCAAACTGTTGAGCCTATAAACAGCCAACCCATTGTCAGCACAGCCTACTGGTGCAATTCTGACTCCCGGGCTAAGCCCAAAAGACATGGAACCCATCGGAAAAGCTACTTGGGTATAGGAAAGGAAGCACCAGCTCTGTTCAACCATCTCCTTGTTCTCCCTGAATCTCCACTCTGGCTAAAGTGCCATTGGCAGTCCCAGAGTTGGGCCACTGAGGAACATGTCTGTTGCTGATGACTTCAAAGATCTCTCTGCTCAGGGCCAAGTGAGGGGACAGGTCTTCCCATCTGGAACCAGTTGGCTGGTGTAAGTGAACTGCTGAAATCTCACCGGAGAAATCTCTGCTGGCCTAAATCATCTGAGACCTAAGCATCTCAGCTCTGCTGTGTTGCCCATTGTTTGACAAAGCCTTTCACCCCCAAGTCTCACTTAGGCAGAGAATTTGCCTCTTCTCTGCCCACTTCAACACCAGACACACCTTAGGGAATGGAGGAAGGATGGACTGAATACCATGAGGGCTGCGCTGAAGGCTGTGTGTGTGCACCGTCATGCACTAATATAGGTGATTGTGTTCTAGGAAGAAAAGTGGATTGTTAGTGCTCAGGATCCTTAGCAGTGCTGAGTTAGACAGGGCTCTGATTGTACCTTAAGCCCCCGAAGAAAATCAGTCCAATGGTCGGCTACTCTGGCATTTACTGAGCACTCGTTGTCGTGGAGGCCAAAGGAAAATGTGGTTCCTGAATTCAGGGTTGGCAGCCTAGGATGTGGACAGAATAATACATAATTCCTTGTGACACTGTGTTCGCTGATTAGGCTTAAGAAGGGGGACTTGCAGACAGCTCGGTGAACAAGATGCAGTCTTGAACTGGCCCTGTCGTCATCAGGGCTCAGAGAAAGAAGGCCCTGAGGTTCTGCAGCAAGCCTAGCTTTGCCAGCAATGGAAACTGGGAGGAAGAGGATATACCAGGGCAGGAGACATAGCATGCTGCCGATCAGCTGCAAATTAAACTGCTTGGAAGGTGGAAATAAGACTCTGGGGGAATTTGGAAGTTAGACAGAGTTTATTTCCTCTGGATGTGGCTGGTGATAGGTAAGCTGGAGGTGCTTATAGAGGGGAGTGACAGAACAGAAATAATATTCTAGGATGATTTCGTCTGACCTATATAAAACCCACATGGAGAGGGAGAGAGGAGTAGAGACAGGGGACCAAGGAGTCACAGCTTCTGCTTTCATCTCCAGCGTGGACAGGTGACTAGGCCAGGCCCCAGAAGCCATGTGTTCCAAAACAGAGCTTATAATGATGAGAGATAGCATCGCTTCTAGCTTGTGATAGTCTAAGTAAACAAGACAGCAAGCCCATTAGAAAAAATGTAAGAGAACAAAGATTATGATAAATATGTTTAGGTATGACGTGGGGAAGTAGCTTATCTGGTGGTTCTTGGGTAGGGCTTTGTTTATTTTAATGATTCCTGTGCAGAGCAGAGGGTTCTTAGAAAGGTACCTGATTCTTCATGATTCTTCGCATCTGCCTTTTCTCTGCCCACTTCCCATCAAAAGCAGACACTGTACAGGGCCCAGCCAAGCCCTGTCATTTCAGAGCTGCCTGTTTATCAGAGTGTTAATGAAGGGGCACATTTCTAGAGCTATGATTTTGTATTTGTTCCTCTCGGCACCTTATGCCCTCCCTCCTTTCCTTGAGGTAGGGAGGGACAAATTGGAGAACCCATAATGGCACCCCTGATGTCTAAGAGGTATCAGGTCACCAGGCAGGACCTGAGGGGTGAAGACTTGAGCACAGACCAGCCTCTGCTGCCCGGGTTCTGTGAAATCACTCAGTCGTGTCCAACCTGTAGCCTACCAGGCTCCTCCATCCATGGGATTTTCCAGGCAAGAATACTGGAGTGGATTGTCATTTCCTTCTCCAGGGGATCTTCCCAACCCAGGGATCGAACCTGGGTCTCCCGCATTGCAGGCAGACGCTTTACCATCTGAGCCACCATGGAAGCCAATGGTTAACACACATGGAAAGGCCACCTCTGGGCTTTTCTAACTCAGGATCACATAATTTTCACTTTTCATTTATAATGACTTCTACTAGAATAAGCTTGAATAATCAGGCAGTTCCCATTTTTATTCTTGCTCTGTCCCAGACACTTGTGTAGATATCAAGTAAATTATCTGCTGTCTCTGCATCTCTGCTCACTTGTCTACAAAAACTAGGAGTTAGGGGGCTGATGAGAGCCCCTTCCAGTGGTCACTGGAGAATATGCATGTGTGCTTGTCTGGGGGTGAGAGTTAGGGAACCCTTAGATAGGTGCTTTTCCTTTCCAAACACAATTCAGGAAAGGCAGGAAGAGTGAGGTTCAATAGACCCATAGTTGCAAGTTGATCACCATATTTTTGTTTGTTTGGATGAATGGTATGACCAGGAAGTTTGGAGCAATGTTTCATTGAATGTGTGCATTTGACTTACATTCTGGATATAGGTCCTTGCACCCCATTCATATTCATATGATCTTTTTTTTTTTTTCAATTTAGAATCACAGAACTGGTTGGTTACCACCCTGAAGAGCTGCTTGGCCGCTCAGCCTATGAGTTCTACCATGCACTGGACTCAGAGAACATGACCAAAAGCCACCAGAACTGTAAGTTCCAGGAGTACTCCCATACATCTGTGGAATCTGGCCTTGAGTGAAATGTGACTGGTGAGAAGGAAGAAAATCCAATCACTTTCGTCACAGGGCCCACCATCTTATGTGGCAGACAAGACTCGTGTCCTCAGGAAAGTTAGAAAACCAAAATTGCCACCAGCGTATATGGCATGTTGATGCAAATAGGATAAGGGAACATACCAACACACCAAGGCATATAGCCTAGAGAATGGAAGGTGGGCTGAATCTCATTCCCCCCTTACCACTTTCACTGGGCACATTTCTGCAGTTAACAGACTGCAAAAACTTATGGAACAGCCCCATAGAGCATGATCAACTTGGGTAATATGCTTTAGATGCAAGTACATCCATTCAGAGAAGAAAAGGGCTGGGACAGTTCAGGCAAAGAGAGGACAGGGCACTTCAGTTGAACCTTGAAGGATGGGGAACATTGGGCTAAACAGAGGTGGAGGTTGGACAGTACCAACTTACTAGATTAGTTGAAAACCATTAGGCCATGGTTTCCCAAGAGCTTGCTTGCTGAATCAAGGGAACTTAGTTGGATGAGAATGTCCAGGCAACCCAATAATGGCATGCAGAAATTGTGCCTTGCAGCTTGCAAAAAAAAAAAAAAACCTGAATTGTGAAAGGATTCTAGAGTAGGGTTGTCCAAAAAAACTTTTTGGAGTGGAAATGTCTTCCTCTGCAGAGTCATGGGTGACCTTTGCTATATTTGAAATATGTGTAATGCAACTGAATTTTTAAATTATAGTTTTAATTAACTTTAAGTAGCCATACTTGGCTTATGGCTACCATATTAGACAGAGCTGTTCTACTGAATTTAAGTTGACTTTAATCCCAATTAAGCCTTCTCATTTGTAAATGATCCAAGACAATTTTCTTGAATCCATACAGCCCATCAACATGCAAGAACGATGAGTCTGTAACCCTGGTCTTGGCCTGTGCTGTGCTATGCTTAGTCACTCAGTCATGTCCAACTCTTTGTGGCGCTATGGACTGTAGCCCGCCAGGCTCCTCTGTCTATGGGGATTCTCCAGGCAAGAATACTGGAGTGGGTTGCCGTACCCTCCTCACTTGGCCTACTACGGGAAATAGAAATTTATAGGATTGATCCCTACCCTGAAAGATCTCATATCTGAGGGGGAAGGAGGGCTATGTGTTCCCTGGGAGCCAGTTGGCCGGCACCTTCAGCCTCAGTATCTAGCGTAGTGTTTGGTACTGTATAGGCACCAAGAGAATGATAAACTTGAGGGCAGAAACTATATTTTGGAAAGAATGCTTCAAAAAAGTGCCCCCAGTGCAGATGGAGGTGCTGAGAGGATTACAGGAGGACTTAAAATGGGTTAGTCTGAGAAGATTCCCAATGGTCCTGCTGGTCTTGGACTCCAGGGATTAGAGTGGCTTGAAGTAGCAATGAAGAAAATGGAAATGCAGCTATTTCCCCATTGTTCCTGCTGCCGCTAAGTCGCTTCAGTCATGTCCGACTCTGTGCGACCCCATAGATGGCAGCCCACTAGGCTCCCCCATCCCTGGGATTCTCCAGGCAAGAACACTGGACTGGGTTGCCATTTCCTTCCCCAATGCATGAAAGTGAAAAGTGAAAGTAAAGTCACTCAGTCATATCTGACTCCTAGCGACCCCATGGACTGCAGCCTACCAGGCTCATCCGTCCATAGGATTTTCCAGGCAAGAGTACTGAGTGGGGTGCCATCGCCTTCTCGAATTGTTCCTAAATCCACCCATCTATCCCAAGGTTAGGACAGCTGAGGTTCAGAGCAGCTAACAGATCAGCAGCCCATAAACTGTTCAGAAGCACAGCTACTGCTCTCTCAAGCAGTAAGATCTTCTCTAATTGGTTTCTTTGCTTCATCCTCATGGCTTTAGGGTTCAATCTGACAGTGCAGCAGGGCCCCTAATGATATCGCAAAGATGTTTCTCACTGTGGTCTCTGGCAAAAAAAAAAAAAAAAAATCCGGATTCCACATTCAGAGACACAGGATGGGGGCGGGAGGTGGACGTGCCATGGACATGACCCAGCCCTAACCTGCCCCAGCTTTGAAACTGTAGGATGTGGCACCAGCCTCCTCTCTGGGATTCCCCATGCTTTTCTGATCCATAGTGGTTCCAGCTCCCTAAGTCGTCCTGGAGAATCCCATGGACGGAGAAGCCTAGTAGGTTACAGTCCATGGGGTCACAAAGAGTCGAACACGACTAAGCGACTTCACTTTCACCTTCACCAAGTCGTCCTGATACTGGGCCTGGGAGACCTGGCTCTGGCTCAGCTTACCCACTGATTGCCCAGTGCCTGGCTTTCTGGGGTTTCCCTCCTTTAGATGTAAAACTGGGGAAAAGCCTAACCTTCTTTCTCAGCCAGGGGTGCGTCAAAGTAGGGACACTAGCAAATGTTTCTGAGAATTCTCGCAGGACAGCATTGGACTGAAGCTTCCAGGGTGGGAACAGGGAGGAAGCTACTGTCAAAAAGAACAAAAATGATGACTTCTCAGTAGGCCTATGAAACGGTTTTTTTCCCTTCTCGTAGAAAATCTTTGATCCTTAAAAAAGATCTGGGGTAAAATATTGTTATACTAATTTGGTTTTCTGCTGAATCCAAAGGCAATATGGTGCTTTTTATTGACTCTGTGTTTTTAAGCAGTAGGCACACTTAAAGATAATTCCCAGACCATATATAAATCACAGGTTCCCTTCTTTCCCTGATGGAGCAAGCAAAGCAGCTCTGAGTTTGGAGGCCTCTACCCAGTCAGCCTGAACCCACAAAAGGAAATCTGCATGGGTTGCCTGGAAATTGGGTTAATGCCAGCTAAACAGAAGCAACTATTTCTGTCTCTCTTTCCCCTTCTCTTTTTTTAATACTTTTTATTTTATATTAGAGTATAGCCGATTAATAATGTTGTGATAGTTTCAGGTGGACAGCAAAGAGACTCAGCCATACATATACATGTATCCATTCTCCCCCCAAACTCCCCTCCCATCCAGGCTGCCACATAACTGGGTTCCACGTGCCATATAGTTCTTTTCCTCTTTCTCTCTGTCAATCTTTCCGTCTATCTCAATCGGTTTCTCTATGTCTGACTCTGTCTCTCTCTTTCTCTCTCTCATTGAGTTTATGCAGATAAAGTTGCACCACAGACCCATGCTCATACTATGGAATAGTTGGGGGCCCAGGCTTGAGACTGGTCCAGGGTTACACACCAGCATCCCAAATTTAGGCATGTATGTGTATCTTAGTCTGTGAAGGTTTACCATTGAAATTGCTGGGGAAGTTCAGGCCTCAAACCAGATTTAGATAATTGAAAGCCATCATTTGCAAATGGATTAGTAGTTTATACATTTGTTACCCTGGGAGGGTAAGGGTTTGGGGGAGGGGGGCTGATTTCTCTTTGTTGTGTGAGGACAGTATGTGCTCTTAGGAAAACAAGATTAAGGCCATAAAAAGCCTATCTACCAAGTAGCAGGCCCCTCACCCGGGCTGGCATTAATGAGCAGATGATTAGAAAGCTGGTGTAATTATATGCTACTGACAGAGCAGGCCCTCGCCTGCAGTCGCTAGAAATGCAGTTAAAAACCTTTGCTCACTGCACTGTTTAATCAAAAAGAATAAGAGCCCTGAATCTTGTCTGCATTAAGAACAAGTTAATAAGTTAATAAATAAGTTCACTCCAGGCACTTGAAATTGTGCAAGAATCATGTCACTGGAGCAAGGGAGCCTCAGTGGGGCAGATAAGGGAGATGAGGGAAGACAGAGTTATTTCTTTGGCCAAGGGGTCCATGATGATTTAGGACAGCAGCAGCCACCAATTCAGTCTTCCCAGTGAAGTGTCGCCCATGGGAATGTAGCAGGAGGGCACCTGTGTGATGGAAAGCAGGTCACAATCCCTCTGGCCTTAGTTTCCTCATGTTAAAAAAAAATGATCTCTCTCTTCCCTACAGCACAGGATTTTATTTAAAAAATTAGACAATGCTGATATAACCACTTTGGAAAATAACTTGGCAGTATCTAATAAAGGAAGGTGTACTTACCATATGACCCGGCCCCTGCACCCCTAAGCTACACCCACACTGTATGTCCATACAAAGATTTGTACATAAATGTTTATAGCACCTTTATTCATCATAACCAAAAAACTGAAAACAACTCAAACATCCACTGAAAGGTGAATGGATAAATAATGGTATCTCTGTGCAGTGGAACATTACTCAGCAATTAAAGGGGGCAAGGCAGAAATATCTACAACAACATGAGGGTTCTGGGAAACATGCTCCGTAAAAAGAAGGCAGATGCAAAAGAGCGCATGCTCTTGTCTGATTCCACTTCCATGCAAACGGAGAGAAGATGATTTCAACATATCGTTAACAGAAGACAGATCAGTGGTTGCCTGGGACTGGGGTGGAGCAATGGGGATTGCCTGTTAAGAGCTATAAGAAATTCGGGAGGTTGGATAAGGGAAAGTTCTTTGATTGTAGTGACTGTTACAAGGGTCTGTACTTTCATCAAAACATATATGCTTAAAATGGGCGCATTTTCAATTGGTGGCAATGGCGTAAGCAGTAAAAAACCTGCCTGCAAATACTGAAGACATAAGAGACTCAGGTTTGATCCCTGGGTCATGAATATCCCCTAGAGGAGGGTATGGCAACCCACTTCAGTATTCTTGTCTAGAGAACCCCATGGACAGAGGAGGCTGGCAGGCTATAGTCCATAGGGTCGCAAAGAATCAAACACAACTGAAGCAACTTAGCACACAAGTTGATTTTTTTAAGTACAAACCAAACCAAAAAAAAAAAACCTCAGGAGTCTTCAGTTTGGACTACAGTCCTGTACTAGTTCCACTGATAGGGCCTTTCAGCAAATCACTCAGTATTTCTAAGCCTCAGTTTCTTCAGATGAAAATCAGGAATATTAATAATAAACAGTTTATGGTGTGCAGTAAGTTAGATGCTGACACTAATCCTGTGGATGCTTTAGTGGTCAAGCTCTGTTCTAATTCCTTTGCAGAAATGAATTTATCTTATGAGATGGTTTTGAACCCTGCAAAGCACTATACACATGTAAGTTATAGTGCCTCCTATACCTTGGAAGTGCTTATTAGATTTCTGAACAGGGTGACATGTGCCAAGAAAAACATAAAATGTAAAAGGATTACAAGCAGCATTAGGATGAAACAAGCTGTATCCTCAATCACACAGTGATTGAGTGGTGAATGGGGAGTGGTTCAGGAGCCTACAAGGAAAAATGGAGAGATTCTCTGTTTACAGAATGTCCACATGTTCTCACATAAGGCCTCTAAAGACATTATCTGCACATATGTCCTGTAGATGCGGCAGGGCCTGAGCACTATACACGTTAGTAACTGTGGGGCAGAGGGGCTTATTCCTTTACAGCATTTGTCAGTGACATTCAGCCAGCATTTTTATACCTGATTAGCCAGGTGGGCAGATTTGGTCCTCAGTACAAACAGCTGTGGGATACTGGGTACTAATAATAACTATTATCATTCAGTTCAGTTCAGTTTCTCAGTTGTGTCCGACTCTCTGCGACCCCATGAACCGCAGCACGCCAGGCCTCCTGTCCATCACCAACTCCTGGAGTCCACCTAAACCAATGTCCATCGAATTGGTGATGCCATCCAACTGTCTCATCTTCTGTCATCCCCTTCTCCTCCTGCCCTCAATCTTTCCCAGCATCAGGGTCTTTTCAAATGAGTCAGCTCTTCGCATCAGGTAGCCAAAGATTTGGAGTTTCAGCCTCAACATCATTCCTTCCAAAGAATCCCAGGGCTGATCTCCTTCCGAATGGATTGGGTGGATCTCCTTGCAGTCCGAGGGACTCTCAGGAGTCTTCTCCAACACCACAGTTCAAAAGCATCAATTCTTTGGCGCTCAGCCTTCTTCACAGTCCAACTCTCACATCCATACATGACCACTGGAAAAACCATAGCCTTGACTAGATGGACCTTTGTTGACAAAGTAATGTCTCTGCTTTTTAATATACTGTCTAGTTTGGTCATAACTTTCCTTCCAAGGAGTGTCTTTTAATTTCATTGCTGCAATTGCCATCTGCAGTGATTTTGAAGCCCAGAAAAATAAAGTCAGCCACTATTTCCACTGTTTCCCCATCTATCTGCCATGAAGTGATGGGACCAGATGCCATGATCTTAGTTTTCTGAATGTTGAGCTTTAAGCCAACCTTTTCACTCTCCTCTTTCACTTTGATCAAGAGGCTCTTTAGTTCCTCTTCACTTTCTGCCTTATGGCAGAAAGTCATCTGCATATTTGAGGTTATTGATATTTCTCCTGGCCCGCTTGATTCCAGTTTGAGGTTATTGATATTTCTCCCGGCCCTCTTGATTCCAGTTTGTGCTTCCTCCCACAAACGCCCAGCGTTTCTCATGATGTACTCTGCATAGAAGTTAAATAAGCAGGGTGACAAGATACAGCCTTGACGTACTCCTTTTCATATTTGGAACCAGTCTGTTGTTCCACGTCCAGTTCTAACTGTTGCTTCCTGACCTGCATACAGGTTTCTCAAGAAGCAGGTTAGGTGGTCTGGTATTCCCATCTCTCTCAGAATTTTCCACAGTTTATTGTGATCCACACAGTCAAAGGCTTTGGCATAGTCAATAAAGCAGAAATAGATGTTTTTCTGGAACTCTCATGTTTTTTCAACGATCCAGCGGATGTTGGCAATTTCATCTCTGGTTCCTCTGCCTTTTTATTACTGTTAATTATGAGTACCCCATTTTGCAGATGAAGAAACCAAAACCAAGATTTTCTAATCCTACTAGCATGCTCTTCTTAGTTCTCTGTGATTTGGGGGTTTCTGAGCTGGGATTCAAAAGAATGAATTCCCAAGGAGTGATCAAGTAAGTGGGCAGTTCAGAAAACTATCAGAAATCCTAACATTAGTAAACTTTCATTTGAAGGGACTTGTTGATTCCTTTTTAATGGGAACAATCAGAGTATTCTAGACTGGGGAAGAGAACCATATTGGGATGCAGAGTTCTTTCTCCAGTGTTTTCATAGAGAAAAGCAAATGTTAAATGAACATTTAGAACATTCTGGGAGAGGAAAGAAGTCATATGCAGGTAGCCTAGCTGAGCAGCTGGGAGGCCAAGTGCAGAGGACTCACAGGCTTTAAAGAGGCTGTGTATAGTGGTGGCTAGGGGCCCAGTACTGCCTCAGCCCCCACTGGGAGCCTGGGAGGCTTGCTTATGCCTTTGCTGTGGGTCCCAAACCTTCTGTGGCCCTAAAGGTGGCGGGTCTGACCAATGACTTGAAACAATCAGGATTTCTGGTTTGTTTTTTTTTTAAACCACCTTTATTCACAAGCAGAGTGTTGATGGTGGGTCTGCTACCAGGGGCTGCCAAGAACAGGCGTTCTCCACGCTGCCTGCAGGTTCCCCCCACCTGCAGTGTGGGGCAGAGGAGGTGCTCTTGCACCCTGGGTGCATGCATGGATCCGGCTGGTGCCCCGTGGAGCAGCTTCCTCTCGTTGACCTTGAGGGGAAAGGGCAGGTGCTGTTCTTGGTTTCTCCTCACAGCTGAGCTGGTGTGAGCTGACCTGTCAAGGGTTGGCCATGGCTGCTTCCTCACAGCCAGCCTAGGGACGTCAGCTAACCTCTCTGGACTTCCTTCCCCACGTTTAACATGAAGTGTTAGGCAAGACGCTCTCAGCGCCCTTCCAGCTCATCCCCCCGCATCTTTTCCCATACACTTTCCTCGCCTCCCTGACCTCAGGCCCCGTTTCTCCAACCCTAGTGTGCACCAAGGGTCAGGTGGTGAGTGGCCAGTACCGGATGCTTGCCAAGCATGGGGCTATGTGTGGCTGGAGACACAGGGGACGGTGATCTACAACCCTCGCAACCTGCAGCCCCAGTGTATCATGTGTGTGAACTACGTCCTGAGGTGAGCGTGTGAGGGCTGGGGACCACAAGGCTGGGGGGTGGGGTGTTCCTGAGCCTGACAATGCAACCCGGGGACACCAGGCTCCTCAGAACCCAGGCACCCCATCTTAAGAGTCCTTGGCGGTGGGCATCCTGGGAACAATGGGACATTGGGATTTCCCTTTAATGGCGCTTTTTCTGCCCCTTGCCTCTCGTCTGTCATCTGTCATGCCTCCACCCTATGTGAGGGAGGCAACTAGAACATAGATGAAGCCTAACCTGTTTTCTGAATGAGGATCAAGGGAAGAGAACTGCTCATACTTTTGGGGAGAAGACGTAACATCCTAGCTATGTAGAACTTGGGAAGACAGCTGGAGAAAGGCAGTGCTGGGGTGAAACAAAAGCAGAAGCCTTCAAGTCTGTGCACACCACTCAGTCCATGTACAATATAAAAACAGCATCCAAGACACATACATATTGTGAGGCACTCTTGGCATCGCTAGGCTCCAGGACTCCCAACTACCATTGTGCAGTTCTTTACAAAATGCTAACACACTGTCCATACCCATGGTTTTATCTGAGAAGCTTAGCTGTCAGGGCTTCAGTGTGTCTGGGAGAGCAAAAGGGTTTTGATGGAAAATGTGGAGGGTCTGAAGCTCCCTCTCATCTCAACAGTGAAATTGAGAAGAACGACGTGGTATTCTCCATGGACCAGACAGAGTCACCATTTAAGCCACACCTGCTGACCATGAACAGCATCTTTGATAACAGTGGCAAGGTGGCTGTGTCTGAGAAGAGCAACTTCCTATTCACCAAGCTGAAGGAGGAGCCCGAGGAGCTGGCCCAGCTGGCACCTACCGCGGGAGACACCATCATTTCTCTGGATTTCGGTGGGTGCATCTTAGCTAGGCCGGGGCCATCAAACCCACTTGTGGTGGGGGAGGCCTCCCTGCACAGATGTCCCTTAAGCAGAGCTGCCGTGTACCTTCTCTGAGTCTTGCTAATCATCCATTAGTGTGGCCAAACCCTGTGCTGTGCGTATATACTCACCATGGCTCAGGACTGCCCTACGTCTGACCTCTCAAGGCACTGATCCGGGTGGAGTCCGGTCGATTCTGCATCATGGGCAGTGGGAGTCTCAGAGGAGAGGTCTCGAGGATCTGCTCTGAGGCCACGGGCATATTTTCGCAGAGTGGGCAGATCTCCACCTTGAAAGACAGATTGCGTGTTTAGGCAGAAGGCTGCTAGGTTGAAATAATGTTGGGAGAAATCATCCCAGAAACATGGATGGAGAAACAGATTCGGGCCCAGCAGCAAGTCCTTACATGCACGTCTTTAGTTTACCTGTCCCCTGGGGGTGCGAGTCCTGGTGGCCCCAGCAGGGTTCCACTCTTGACCCTTGCTGTGTGCCTGCGAAGCCCCTTCTTCTCCATGTGGCAACTGACCACCATCACCCTCAGCCTTACTGTGGCCACTCAAGGAATAGCTACACCTCCCCGTACTTGCTCTGAACTGGCTTGGCCTTGCTAGATGTGTTCTTGAGAAGCCACAGGGGAATCGTGACTGTGGAGAGTCACAGAGGGCAAACCTGGGCCAAGGAGTCATGCAGCGTCCCAGTCTTGTGGCAATAATGAGGTAACTTGCCCAGTTCTCATAACCTTCTCCTCTGCATTCTAGATTGCCCTTCAGGGAAGAGAGGCAACTGATACATTTAATCTCTGAAAGTTAGTGGCTCCAAGAGGATGTTCCCATTAAACAGAGTCTGTACATTGAAGCAGAGCCCCGGTTGAAGGCCTCTGTTAACCCAACCAAGCCTCAGTGCACCAGGGCCTAGCCGCAGGCACGCTGCAGACTCTTTAAGGAACTCTTGTGCATCCTTCGGGCTTCCTCTGTCCTGGGGGTGAGCCTGGTGGTTGTGGGTGCTAACCAAGCCAGGCCCTGTCTCCACAGGGACCCCGAACTTTGAGGAGTCCCAGCCTATGGCAAGGGCATCCTGCCCCCAGGCCAGCAGTGGACCGGAGAGGTGAAAAGCCATGGCACCCACAACGAGGCCGGGAGCCTGCCCGCCTTCACCGTGCCCCAGGCGGCCGCCCTGGGGAACAGCACCCCCAGTGCCAGCAGCAGCAGCAGCTGCTCCACGGTGAGCCCCCTGCCTTGGGTTGAGGTCATGGAGAGGGTGAGCTCCTCTGGCTGCTACCGGATGGCTGAGCGGACGGCCAGGCCCCAGTACTGCACTCCTCTTGGGTTTCCTGCAGACCCCAAAGGTGGCCGTGAGACTTGCCTGCCACATATTAGATGCTTGCTGTTGGCTCTCCACCCCCATCTACAGAATAAGATCCTTGAAGACAGGGGCTAAGTCACTCATAGCTGTGAGCCCTGCACTCAAGTCTCCATGCAGGACAGTAACCATCCTGCTGGGTGCAAAGGGCCTGGCCAGCCATGCTTGTGTCTGGCTTGTTCTTCAAGACGGCTTCATTTTATGGTGAGGAGACTGAGCTCAGAGAGGTTCACACAGCGCATATGGAGTGGCCTCTCTACAAATCCTGTTCCATGGAATGGAGTTGACTCTGTGGGTTCAGAGATGTATTTCTCCTACCTTGGACTTCTGGGGAAAGCAGTGCCATAGCCTTGACTCAGTCACCTTCCTTCCTGGCCCCTAGCCCAGTAGCCCTGGAGACTATTACACATCTCTAGATGACAATCTGAAGATTGAAGCCATCGAGAAGCTCTTTGCCATGGACACGGAGGCAAAGGACCAGTGTGGCACCCAGGTATGTAGCCCTGGAGAAGATTGGGATGGTGCACCAGGCCCGCCAGCTGCTACTGGTGAAGGCTTACGCCCATTCTTGCAGCCTCGACCCTTTGTTGCAAAGACTAGTGCGAAAGCTTGGCCAATGCCATAGTCCCTTAACTAGGTGAGAGTGCAGGGAAATGGAGCCTGTGGTCGCCTGTTTCTCCCACTTCTGCCCTCTGCTTTACCCGTGTCAAATCCAGCCTTTTTAACTCTCCATATGTTTATGTCCTACTAACTTGGATATTAGTGCTCAGAAAGCCAAAACTACAACTGAACCTTTAAGGAGCCCTGCATTTAAAAAGCATACCCAGATGTCCAGATGTATAAGACTTTTCTAAGCACAGGGAACAATTCCCTTTACATACATTTTAGGATTCTTTGAAATAACATGTTAAGTGCATTTTAAAATGACATCTGACTGACAAATTTTTATTTACACATCACTTTTCAGAAACATATTACATAAGGCCAAACAGTCTCATAAAACCTGTGTAAACAGGCTAGGGTGTGGGTAGATGGTATGTGTGTCACAAAACCCAAAGGATATGTATTAATCCCTATTTGTCTTACTCTGGGTTATTCATCCAAATTTCTGCCTTGCCTCCTCAGTTTGTGTCTTTATTCTGCAATCTTTCCCTATTTCAACCCTGCACTTCTCTGAACGCTAAGATTTATTCCTTGAAAAGAGAAAGTGTGTGACTGGCTGCTGCTTCTCTTTCACCGTTTCACATAGTTGTAACCATTAATAAGCTACCTCCCCCCAGCGAGGGTTGAAATGTTTGTTTTGCTGCATCTGCTTGTGAGGATTCCGTATGGTGCCCATCCTGGGGATGTGGGGGCCCCCTCTGAGTCCTTGTTGATCTGAATGAAAGTCCCACAGAGAGCACTGGGCCACGGTTACCCTACAAGCTGTCCACAGATCCACCCTGGGCACGGGCGGGAGATGAGGACAGAGCTGCCCCTGGCCCCCAGGAGCCACCGTGCTCATCAGAGTAGGCGGGAATGAAGAGCGG
This sequence comes from Aepyceros melampus, assembly GCA_006408695.1. Classification (NCBI taxonomy): domain Eukaryota; kingdom Metazoa; phylum Chordata; class Mammalia; order Artiodactyla; family Bovidae; genus Aepyceros; species Aepyceros melampus. The sequence continues at coordinate 203,164 of SJXQ01006835.1, forward strand.
GGGCCAACCCCAGTGGGGCGTGTGGAAGAGTGACTGAGTGGCAGCAGACACACAGCAAGGCTGGTAGTGCTTGTCAGAAGGCCTTCCACACTTTGAGGACACGTGTGTGCTTTCCTCTCTGGGGCCCCTAAGACCTTGGCGCTGCCAGGCTGTGTGGGAGGAATGCCTCGGGCGGGGGGCGGGGGAACGAGGGGCTGAGATGAGACAGCCCCTTGAGGCAGCGCCCACTGCTGAGCTGCTTTGCCCCTGCTCCGTGTCTTCTAGACTGACTTTAACGAGCTGGACTTGGAGACCCTGGCGCCTTACATCCCCATGGACGGAGAGGACTTCCAGCTTAGCCCCATCTGCCCCGAGGAGAGCCTGCTGCCGGAGCCCCCCCAGCCGACCCCCCAGCACTGCTTCAGCACCATGTCCAACATCTTCCAGCCACTGGCTCCGATGGCCTCTCACAGCACCTTCCTCCTGGACAAGTATCAGCAGCAGCTGGAAAGCAAGAAGACGGGGCCTGAGCAGCGGCGCATGTCCTTCACGTTCTTTGACGGTGGCAGCAAGGTGTCCCTGCTGCAGTGCTGTGGCCAGACCTACACCCCCCTCTCCTCCATGGGAGGCATATCCAGCACACAGTGGCCCCCTGACCCGCCTTTACAGCTGGGGCCCACCAAGTGGCCTGGCGAAGATCAGCACGCAGAGGCCTTGGGGACAGCGCCCCTGGGGCCCCCCGTTGCCACACCTCCTCTCGCCATGTTCAAGAAGAGGTCAGTGACAGAGATGCTGGGCTGCTTCAGCTAAGGCTGTGCTGTATGGGGGAGGAGGTACAGACAGGTGCCCACCAGGGGCAGGTATGGGGCTCCAAAAGGCCCCTTGCCCCATCACCAGTTTCCATTTCAACAGCTGTCCGACATGCTGCGTAGCCCTTCTCTAAACTCTGAGAGCTTGGGCTTTAGGGGACTCACCCTAAGATACGTGAGGCCTTGAGTAGGACACGTTTTATCAGAGCTGGAGGGGACCGAAAGAGGCCTGCAGACAGGGAAAGGGAAAGAAGTGGCTTGTCCAGGGCCCCGCCTACCAGTGGCTTCCCGAACTACCCCTTAGAGTACTTTTATTCAGAGTTCATTATCTGAGCCACAGACCACCCACACACAACACAGAGGGACATTTCCTCAGTTCAAGTGTGGAAGCCTAGTTGAGAAAAGTGAAAGATGCCCATGCCTTCCCCCTGACTTCGGCTGCCAAGTCCAGCATTGCCCTCCCCGTCCTGCCTCCTCCCAGCATCTGCCAGTATCTACCACCCCTACAAGGCCCTTCCAACCCCTGGGAGCTCCCCTGGCTGTCCCGTGGTTGGAATAGACTTCAAGTTCCCAGGGCCCATTGGTTAGGCTTCCCTGAGGCCCTTGCCTTCTACAGGGCATCCTCCCTTGTCCCTGGTGGGGAGCAGTCCAAGCAGAGCAGGGGAAATGGGGCAGAAGCGGCCCTTGCAAAGACAGCTGTCACCGAGCTGGGCAGCCACAAACCAGGCCAAGACCAAAGGCCAACAGGGGCCAGCCAGGCAGATGGGCACATGTGGAGGGAGGTGCAGACAGCTGAGCCATCAGTGTCCACCAGGCAGAGCACACTGAGGACAGGGAGAGCTCCAGCCCAGGCCCTCGCCCCCTCCTCCAGGACTCTTCCCTGGGGCTCCAGAGCCACCAGTCAGGGTCCTCCTCCTGGGAGGACCCTGGGCACATGGTGCCCCAGACTCTCTCACGCCTACTGTCTCTGGCTTGGCAGGTCTGCCAAGGGCTTCGGGCCTCAGGGTCCGGATGTGATGAGCCCAGCCATGATTGCCCTCTCCAACAAGCTGAAGCTGAAGCGACAGCTGGAGTACGAGGAGCAAGCCTTCCAAGACCTGAGTGGGGTGAGCCGTCTCCTGGGGGCATTGCTGCAGGTTCCCTCCACAGCCCTGGGGAAGGCTGGGTGGGAGCTGGGGCTGAATGTAGAGAACTGGGCTGACAGGGAGGGTCTCTCAGAGCCAGCAGGGCCTGCCTCACCCCAGTGCAGTTTGGGACTGGGTTCTCTGGCCTCTCCATGTCTGCACTCCCACATGCAGGGGGATCCGCCAGGCAGCAACACCTCACATTTGATGTGGAAAAGAATGAAAAGTCTCAGAGGTGGTGGGACCTGCTCTTTGATGCCGGACAAGCTGCCAAATGCAAACGTCCCTAATGGTGAGTGCAGTCTTGGGCTGTGGCAGGGTGGGGTTGGGAGAGAGCATTTGAAG
>SJXQ01006835.1:205620-223835 GCA_006408695.1 Aepyceros melampus
TAGGGGTTTAGGTCCAGGCCCACCCTGGTTCCTCTCCCCCTCACCACCCGAGGGTGACGTGGTCAGAAATCTCTGGGCTCCTCCTGTGGAGGAAGAGGGGTGCTGGGGGTGTCACAGTCTGTCCCCTCACTCTGACATTGGCCTTTTCAGATGAGTTCATCCAGAACCCCGTGAGGGGTAGGAGCCAGCCCCTGAGACACTTATCACCACCACAGCCGCCGTCTGCCACAAGCCCGGGGGAGCCCACCAAGAGTGGGTTCCCCCCCAGTGCTATGCCCCCCAGTACCAGGACTACAGCCTACCAGCGGCTCACAAGATGTCAGGTGGGTGCCCTCAGGAACAGGCGTGCTGTGCCAGGCCCCGTGGGTTGTGGGAGCCAGGGGATGGAGGTGGTGGCAGATCTCAGCACAAGGGTGAATTTGCGCATGCAAGGCAGCTGCCTGGAGAGGGGTGAGCGCTCCTCTCCCCAGGGGGCCACAGCAGAGGCTGGAAGGCCACCTGTCCACAGGGCTGTAGAAGGGGCCCTCCAGTGACTAGGTGACACCCAGGGCTATACCACTGTAAGAGCCCCAGAGCCTGTGCCTTTGGCTCAGTCCTTCGTGTTACTGTAACACCTGATGCAGTGACCTACTGGGGCATCGCGCTGAGATGAGGACGCACTGCTGGGAGGACAGGCAGGCTTGCCCTTGGAGGGGATCCTGCTTTCTCGGAGGACTGGCCACCCGATGCCTGCTTCTTACCCACCTTAGCCTGTCAGCATCCTAGGTAGTATGTTATCACGAAAAGGTTGCTGTGTAAACAGGAATGTCATTCATACTTTGGGTGAAACATGCCAAACTCCTGCCCTAAAAGAGGGTCATTTCCTCAGCACTGTGGTTTGAGACAGACTGCTGTTCAGTGCTTCAGAGTCCAGGTTTTAGAGTCACAAGATAGTCCTGGGCTTACGTTCCAGCTTTGCTCCTTACCTTCCTTAGGTTGGAGTAGCCGCCTGCACATTTAATTTAGCAGCCTGCATGCAAAGTGTGGGCTTCCCTGGGGTCTCTGTGGTAAAGAGACTCAGGTTTGATCCATGGGTCAGAAGATCCTCTGAAGAAAGGAATGTCAAACTATTCTAGTATTCTTGCCTGGGAAATCCCATGGACAGAGCCGCCTGGCGGGCTACAGTCCATGGGTTTGCAGAGACTGACCATGCCCACTCCTGTGCAAAGTGTATATGTTCGTGTATATGTTTGCATGAAGTGGTAGTCAGCATTATTATGCCTGCTATGAACCCATGAGTTTCCATGAAGGAAACTCATTCTTTTCAGGGGAAAATAATTTTTTTTTAATTTAGGTTGGTTCTGAGGTTGAGTAAAAGAGGGGATTAGAAAAGGATAATGAGCAAGTACCCCTTTCTACTGTGGGGCTGCAGACAGCCATGAGACACACCCAGTCCACAGGAAAGCAAGGATGAGTGGGGGAGGCAGGCATGGAGCCTAGGAAGTGGCTGAGATGCGGGCTGAAGGAAGAGAGGGCCCAGAGATGAGATGCTTCATGTAAGCCATGAAGGGAAGCAGGGACTCACTTCACTGGGGCCGGTGAAGGGTTTCTGGGTCTGCCTCCAGGTACCCAGGCCCTCTCTTCCCTGGAAGTGGAAGGTGGGGGTTGGGCTGGGAATGTCCCCTTGTCTTCCTTCTCAGCAGGAGAGGAGCAGCCAAGGGTGAGGATCCTGAAACTGGAAGTCAGGCCTTTGAAGGACCCGTGTGTGTGTGTGTGTGCACGTATGTATGTACGTGTCCGTGTGCTTGTGGCACATGTGTATGATATGAGTGCATGTAAATGTGTGTGCAAGTGTGTACAGGCGCCAGCTGGTTCAGAATTCCCTTCCTCTGCTCGGCCTTCCCCCCAGCTGCCAGGGCACGGGGGGCAGGGCTCAGTCGGTAACTCCGACCCTTGGCCAGGCACTGGCTCATGCCTCCACCTGCCAGGCCAGGAAGCCTCCATGGGGCCTTCTTCCCCCCACCCTCCCCATCCTCTGAACCCTTCCCTGTCCTATCTGTACTGCATGCTCTTGTCCCCGCCTTGGGTCTCAGCCTCTCACCTGATGAGAGACGCAGGCGTGTATCTGCTGGGTCCCTGCTCCAAGCAGGGGGTAGGTCACGAGGGAAGGACAACGCTGAAGAGTGAAATGAGGGCTGCCCCACTGTGCCCGGAGTCAGGAAAGCTGAAAGTGCCTCTTGCTCTGTGAACCCGCTGCATCCCTGCCAGCCTTTTAGGGAACAGACCCCCCTGCCCCCACGGTTGATTCAGGGTTTTTAAACGACAGCACTACTCTCTGTTCAGGCATGGCAAGCCGGCTGCTCGGACCCTCGTTTGAGCCCTACCTGCTGCCGGAATTGACCAGATATGACTGTGAGGTGAACGTTCCTGTTCCGGGAACCTCCACGCTCCTCCAAGGAGGGGATCTCCTCCGAGCTCTGGACCAGGCCACCTGAGCCAGGGCCTCCACCGACAGGCACCCTTCCCACGCCGTCCCACCAGCTTCACGTTCTCCATCTGTTTTTTGCAACTAGGTATTTCTAACACCACCACACTTTTTACAAGATATACTCACCTGGCAAACTTGTCCAGGTCACCGAGTAGTGGCCTTTTTCTGAAGATGCTCACTTTATTATCCATATTTTTAAAATATAATTGTTTTACCTGCTATGTTTTGCTCTGTCAATGGAAATGTTCTTAAATTTTATAAGATTTTTCTTTCCCCAAATCCTAATTTATAATATTCATGGGTCTCTCTCTCTCACACACACACACACACACACACACAAACAATATTCATATTAACAAGTTTGGTGTATGTTTGTTCTCCTTTCGGGAAAGCTTTGGCTTCATTTAACTAAAAAAGATTTTGTTGTTGTTGCCAAAGAGAAACAAAATAATCTTGCTTTCTAAGCTTGATTTTTGGCCTCACTCAGCCCTTTCTTTTTTAAAACTAATCACTGTATTGTAAATTTCCATCTTTTTTTGTTTTTATGCCAACTCTTTGCTCTAATTTTGATATGACTTTTGGGGGTAAAAAAAGAAATGAAATGTGAAGGGTAAACTCCATTGTGTGTGGTTATCTATGAAAGTTGCACAGTATGGCTTTTCTTAAACTGGTATTTTTCCCCTGCATTTGGTGGATTTTTTTTTAATTATTATTATTCAAAAGCATAACTGAGTTTTTTAAGAAAGAAAATTTATATCTGGGTTAAGTGTTTATCATATATATGGGTACTTTGTATTATCAGAAACGGAAATGGAATCCTGCTCACAAAATCACTTTAAAATCTTTTTTAAGCTGTTTGATCTTCTTTTCCTGATGTTGCTGACACTGCAGAATTGTACAGAACTCCCACGGGCCTGTACTAACTTTGCTCAAGGTCTCTCGCTGTTGGCTTTTTGCTTTCGAGATATGCCATAGGCGTGACAAATAATCCAGAAAGTGGAATCATTAAGTGGGAGCATTGCAAGCTGTCTTCTCCTCGTGTTCTATATGTATTTTGTATGTATGTATGTATGTATTATTATTACTGCCAAGAGGGTCTGATGGCACGTCAGGGGTTGGGGTGGGACGATCTAAGGGAGGGGAAGTGCTTTAACTCTTAAGATTTTGTGGCCAGCCCTTCAAGTGCACTGAGCTGTGTGACTCTAATGGTCTTTCATGTGGCACATCTGGATACTTCCAGAACTACCATGAGGTGGTTTGGATGCGAATTCATGACACGGTGCAGATTCAGAAACAGTATAGTGATCCAGTGCACGTCCAGCGCACCCACCACCTTGGAGCCCATGGTGTTGAACCGGGGATGGGGTGAAGGTGCAGGAAGGGGGCCCTTGGTCCTGACCAGCCTCATCCGCATGCCCCTTTCCCATGGGGCCAGGCCCTCAGATCACCCTGCAATGTCAAGGTGCAGCAAGCAGGCCTCCGGGGATGGCCCCTGGGCCTCCTTGAGGTCTGTCTGTTCCCAGAAGGGACGTATATAGGCAGGAAGCACTGAAAACAGTCTCCTAAAAGTGCCTTGTAATTCACCAGGTAAGAGGGACAATATCACTTGTTTTCAGAATACTAGCCACATGGAGGAGAAGGCAATGGCATCCCACTCCAGTACTCTTGCCTGGAAAATCCTATGGACGGAGGAGCTTGGTAGGCTGTAGTCCATGGGGTCGCTAGGAGTCGGACACGACTGAGCAACTTCACTTTCACCTTTCACTTGCATGCACTGGAGAAGGAAATGGCAACCCACTCCAGTGTTCTTGCCTGGAGAATCCTGGTGGGCTGCCGTCTATGGGGTCGCAGAGAGTCGGACACAGCTGAAGTGACTTAACAGCAGCACCACGTGGAACTTTTCCATCATGGGTACAATGACGAAGTTTCTAGAAACACACAAAGCAAAACACAGCAAAGCGAGAATCTGGTAAGCCTGGATGAACTTACTGCCCAAAACAAAATAAAATCTAAGTTTCAGAAGAAAAATTACCTAGTCACTGTGTCGCCCAAATTGTATTTGTGTTGCCCAAATTGTACTTTAGCACCGCAGCCCTGCCTCACGCACAGTGGGCGGCACAACCTGAAGGGCTACTGACGTGTAAGCGCTGGTGTTTGATTTTCTGTGTTTGCCTCAGCATTAAGGGCATTTTACCCTTGCAGTTTTACTAAACACTCTGAAAAATATTCCAAGCTTCATATTAACCTTATCTATCAACATAATGATTTCGTGAACATTATTATTTTGTCAAATTCCTACTGACAATGTTATTACTATATGGGAGCTTAACTTTATAAGGAAATGTATTTTGACACTGATATCTTATTAAAGTATTCTGATCCTACCACTGCTGGTGGCTCTTATTTCTGGTGGATTGATCATGGGCTATACCAATATAAAGTGAACTATTGAGTAGTTTACAGAAAATGAACATGGGCACTGATCTTTGTGAGACAACTGACAGGAAGCTGGATAAAGGGAAAAAAAGGCTATCATTCATTAAACCTTTCCAACTGTCTAAGACCAGGAAGCCATGCTCCATCATCCATATTTCTGCAGGGGGTGTTTTCTCTGCCACGGGCCCCTTTTTCTGTATTCTGGGAGGGCACCAAGAAAAGAAGTCATGGTCCCTGCCTGCAGAAAATTACAGGAAGGATTTTGAGAAATAAAAAAATTTTAAATGCAGGTGACTTAGGAGTAGGTGGCTTCCCTGCTAAAGAATCTGCCTGCAATGCAGGAGACCTGGGTTTGATCCCTGGGTCAAGAAGATCCCCTGGACAAGTAAATGACAATCCACTCCATTATTCCTGCCTGGAAAATCCCACGGAGGAGCCTGGCGGACTACAGTCAGCGCACACACAGTCATTTCGTCGACTCCAACTGTTTGCAACCCTGTGGACTGTAGCCCACCAGGCTCCTCTGTCCACGGGATTCTCCAGGCAAGAATACTGGAGTGGGTTGCCATTTCTTACTCCAAGGGAGCTTCCCGACCCAGGGATCTAACCTGCATCTCTTATGTCTCCTGCATTGGCAGGTGGGTTCTTTACCACTATAGGGTCGCAGAGAGACACAACTGAGCGACTAACACTTAGGATTAGGCATGTGCCTACATGGCCAGGTGTGCAGGGGCAGCAGCCTGCAAAAATGAACAATAGATCAGCCCCTGGGGTTCCTCCTGACTCGAGATACATTCTCTTCCAGGCATGCAAAACTCACCTTCCCAGAGCTTACCTTGCCTAACAGCCTCCAGACGAGAAGTCCCTCTTTTGAGGGGTGGGGACATGCAGACCCAAAGCTGAGGAAGGAGGCAGCCCCACTTAGTGAAGAAGGGCCAGCCCTGACTCCCTGTGATCCGAGTAGGGCAGAATTTGCCCTCTTCTGAAGCATGGTCTCTAATGAAGGTTTCAAACTGGAGTTGAGGGGTGAAGTGTGGGTTTCGCTAGAGATACAGTACAGGCCCATTTCCTTCACAACAGACAAGATTCAACGCTCTGTAGCCCTGTTCTCCTCGGTCCCTGCCCACCTTCTGCTTTATGTGAAAAAGAACTTTTTATTCTTTTTGGCCACACTGCAAGACAGATGGGATCTTAGTTTCCCAACCAGGGGTTAAACCCATGCCTCCAGCATTGGAAGCACAGAATCTTTTTTTTTTGGAGGTTGGTGGGGAGGGCGGTTGCTGCAGGTTAACTGGATACTTTCTGTCTTGAGGCAGTGGTGTCCCCAGTAAGACAGCAGTACTGCATGTACTAGTCCCAGATGGACTCAAGGTGCTAAAATAGGCCTGGAAAGGATGTAGCCCAAACTTGTCATCTATTTTTTCAACCTCTTCATTCTAGAGATGAGAACACTAAGGCCCAGAGAGACAAAGGGGACTTGCCTGCTGTCACATGTAGTGAACAGCAGGGCTGGGAGCAGAACCCAGGCCAGCATCACAGGGACTGAGGCCAACTTCACCACACGCGAAAGGGACCACGTCCTTGCCCCATGACATCAGGTCTCAATTTCTCAGCCAGTGCACAGGCCCTTCCCACCCACAGCCCTTCCCTCTACCATCTCACAGTCCCCAGCCTCTGTCTCCCCCGCAGGGCACTTTCAGTTCCTCTAAAATGATCACTATCATGGCATCACCCCATTTCTTCAAATTATTCCTTTGAGCTCAGTGGCCCTTGGAGGAACTGCTTGACCTCTTTTTGACCTCAGTGAAAACTAAACCACCTCCTTCATTTCTAGACTGAAGCTTCCTTGGCCTCCCAGACCCCAGGAAAAAAGGGTTTTGAAGTACTTCTCTGTCCACACCCTACCACACACAGCAGAGGTTTTTTTTGTTGTTTTTTAATGATACTTATTTGGTAAAGTCATGGGCTCTCCAAGAGTTTACCAGCTAGTAGAGGAAACCACCCTGGTTAACTCAGACTCCTGTATGCCTGTGTATGAGGAAGCCCACGGCCCACATTTTCCCAGGCAGTCCTAGTCACAGACATCATGCCTCAATATCCTCCCCCTCAGTGTGCTTGTACACACTGAACCCCCATCTTGGGTTCAGAAAACAAGAATCTTATAGATACAAATGAGCCTTCAGTTGCTTTAGGGTGAAGCCCCGGTCCTGGGGAAGTTCAGAGGAAGCCAGGACAGATCAGTGTGGACCTGAGAATTGGAGAATTGCCCCAATCAGACCTGGGAAGAAAGACGATGCAGAGGAAGGTGGGGGATCATTCTAGGAGATGTGGATAGACACGGGGGACAAAGGCACAAAGTCAGAATGAGCAGTACATGCAGGAAACCCTGGGAGCAGGTGGTCCCAGGAGGAGAAGGGTAGGAAGTGGGGTGGGGGCAGCCTGGCCACTCCCAGCACTGGTCTGGAGTCAGACAGACCTGAATTCCAATCCTGCCTCTGCTGCTTCTAGCCGAGTAACTTGGGGAAGCCCCTTCATGTCCGATAGCCTGTGTCCGCTTTCCTGTGAAAGGAGTGTGATAACAGTTCCTACCTTGTAGGGTGAGGCTGGAGATATGGATTCGGGGGTCGCCCATAGGGTAGCTATACTTAAATCCCTGAGGCTGAATGCACTATGCCTAGGAGGTAAGAGCACAGAGAAACAATAGAGCCTTAAGACAGGGCCCTACGCATGGGAGTGCTGGGAGAAGTCCAGGAGAGGAGGAGACAGCAGGGAGGCTGGTGGAGTAGCAGCAGGTAGGAGAAAAAGAAAAGATTTCAGGGATTCCCTGGTGGCTCAGTGGTAAAGAATCCACGTGTCAGTGCAGGAGGCACAGGTTCAATCCCTGGTCCAAGAGGATCCCACATGCAGCGGAGCAACTAAGGCTGTATGCCACAACTACTGAACCCATGCACTGCAACTACAGAAGCCTGATCACCCTGGAAGCCCGTGCTCCACAACAAGAGAAGCCACTGCAATCAGAAGCCAGCACATTGCAACTACAGAGTAACCCTCACCACAACTAAAGCCCACACAGCAATGAAGGCCCAGCACAGCCAAAAATGAATTAATTAATTAAAAAAAAAACACAGGATTCCAGTATTCCAAATGCCAAGAGAAGACAGTTTTTTTCAACAAGTAGGAATAGGAGAAGGCAATGGCAACCCACTCCAGTACTCTTGCCTGGAAAATCTCATGGACGGAGGAGCCTGGTGGGCTGCAGTCCATGGGGTCGCTAAGAGTCAGACACAACTAAGCGACTTCCCTTTCACTTTGCACTTTCATCCATTGGAGAAGGAAATGGCAACCCACTCTAGTGTTCTTGCCTGGAGAATCCCAGGGACGGGGGAACCTGGTGGGCTGCCGTCTATGGGGTCGTGCAGAGTCAAACACGACTGAAGCGACTCAGCAGCAGGAATAGTTAACTGGGTCGCATACTTAACTGAAAGGTCAGGTAAAATGAGAAGGAAAAAAATGACTCTGGGGTTCAGCAATACGGAGATATCATTGACCTTGACCTACTGTATAGCACAGTATTACTATACTAGGGAACTCTACCCAATATTCTGTGATGACCTATATGAGAAAAGAATCTAAAAAAGGAATGGATATATGTAAATGTATAAAATGAATCACTTTGCTATACACTTGAAACTAACACAACATTGTAAATCAACTAGACTCCAATAAAAGTAAAGTATAAAAAATAATAAAATAGATAAACAAAGGCCTACTATATGGCACAGAGAACTATTTTCAATACCCTTTGATAAACCATCATGGAAAAGAATATGAAAGAGAATGTATATATATGATATGTATAACTGAATACTTTGCTGTACAGCAGAAATTAGTACATTGTAAATAAACTATACATAAATAAAAGAAATTAAAAAAAAATTTCCCTGTGAAGGGAAGCAGAGAAATGGAGTGGAGTTGGCAGAAGGGGTCAGGGTAAGTTTTTCTTAAACAATGAACTTTTATTTTAGAATTATTTTAGATTTACAGAAAAATTGCAAGAATATTAGAGTTCCTGCACTGAGTTACCTCTGTCGCTAACTTTTCTATGGCACTTTTATTACAACTAAGGAACCAATATTGGTATTATGTTTTTTATTATATAGAATCTGTATTTTATTCAGACTTTAGTTTTTACCTTTTATTCCTATTCCAGGATCCCATCCAAGAGACCACGTTATATCTCATTGTCATGCGTCCTTCAGCTTCCCTAGACTGACAGTTTCATGGTGGTGGTGGTTTAGTCGCTAAGTCGTGTCCGACTCTTGCGACCCCATGGGCTGCTCTGTCCATGGGATTTTCCAGGCAAGAATACTGGAGTGGATTGCCATTTCCTTCTCCAGGGGATCTTCCCAACCCAGGTCTCCTGCAGATTCTTTACCAACTGAGCTATGAGGGAAGTCTTCATATGAGGACTGATGAGCTATGAGGGAAGACAGTTTCATGGTCCATCATAAGCTTTTTATTACAACTAAGGAACCAATATTGGTATTATGTTTTTTATTATATAGAATCTGTATTTTATTCAGACTTTAGTTTTTACCTTTTATTCCTATTCCAGGATCCCATCCAAGAGACCACGTTATATCTCATTGTCATGCGTCCTTCAGCTTCCCTAGACTGACAGTTTCATGGTGGTGGTGGTTTAGTCGCTAAGTCGTGTCCGACTCTTGCGACCCCATGGGCTGCTCTGTCCATGGGATTTTCCAGGCAAGAATACTGGAGTGGATTGCCATTTCCTTCTCCAGGGGATCTTCCCAACCCAGGTCTCCTGCAGATTCTTTACCACCTGAGCTATGAGGGAAGTCTTCATATGAGGACTGATGAGCTATGAGGGAAGACAGTTTCATGGTCCATCAATCATAAGCCCATCATAGGTCCACGGTCCATCATTCAGACCTGCTGTGTTGTTGACGACCTTGATGGTTTCAAGGAGTGCTAGTCAGATATTCTTATAGAATAGCATCCTTCAGTTTGGATTTGTCTGATGCTTTTCTCATGGTTAGAGAGAGGTTGTGGGTTTGAGGGAGGAAGACCACAAGGGTGGCACTGTCATCACCTCATATCAAGAGTAACATACTCCAATGTGACTTATGACTGTTGATGTTAATCTTGATCACTCAGCAGAGACCACATTTGCCGGAGTGCTCCACTGCAAAATTACTGATTTTTTAGGGGCAGTTTTTTAAAGATGAGCTATATTTGGGAATGTTTGTGTTGTGATGGCAGAAAGGAATGTTTCTAAGAGAGTGACTATTATGACAGACCATGAAAATGAAACTGTGTGAGAAGGGAAGGAAAAATATGAAGAGGTTGAATGGCCAGTGCAAAAAAAGCAGGCTCAGTGAATTAGAGGTCCTAATGAGGTCAAAGAGAGGTCAGAGTGAGGTGTAGAGAGAAGGAATCATGCGGACAGTCATTGTCAGAGGAGGGGAAACTTAAGATTGGGACATCATATATTCTTACACATGACCCAGCAATACTAAGTATTTATCTTAAAGAAATAAAATTTTTAAATTCACCAAAAAAAAATCTGCCCACATATATTTAGAGCAGTATTATTTGTATTCACCACAAACTAGAAACAACCCAAATGTCCTTCAACAGAAGTATGGATTAAAAAACAAACAAACACTGTACTTCATTGATAGCATATAATACCACTCAGCAATCAGAGTTAACACATTTGATTCAGGTAGCAACATGCATGAATTGCAAAAGTATCGTGTTGAGTAAAAGCAGCCAGTTTCAAAAGATTCATTCTATGTAATTCCATTATATGACATTCTGGAAAAGGCAAAAATATAGGAACAGAGAAGAGATCACTGGTTGCCAGGGGCTAAGGGTGGGAGAAGTCTGAATATAGAGGGAGAGCACAGGGATTCTTTGGAGTATTGGAACTGTTCCATATCCTGTCCATAGTGATCATTACAAGAATTCATGCATGTGCAAAAACCACAGAACTGTACATCAGAAAAAAAAATTTTTACTGTATATAAATTTCTTTTTAAAATAAAAGTAAAATTTGAGATTTCAGAGGCAGCTGAAATAACACAGCAGAGAAGGTCAGAAGTAGGGAGGCAGGATGTTGTCAGGGTCATGAGTGGGTGTTACGGAGACACTGCTCGTAAAAGTAAAGGACAGACAGGCACTGAGAACTGAAGCCACCGGAGGCCGAGGTTGACGGCTGTGAGGAGAAGCAAGCGTCCAGTCACATGAGCAGAGGGAAAGGGAGGAGAAGGGGCTGTGGGAGGGGGACAGGGTTAGGATTAGCTGAGAGCCAGGCTCCAGTCAAGAGGAAACTGATGATATGTTCAGAGAAGAAGTGGGGCCCAGGTGGTGGTTAATGTCAGACAGAGCTCCAGAGACTGCCTGAGAGAAGCAGAGTGGGAGGGTGGGAGATGGGGAAAGTGATAGATGTGCAGAACCCCCAGGGACAAGAGCCTGGGGATGGCACGTAGCCTGGAAGCCTTGGTCGGCTGCTGGTGACTGAGGTTCAGGGAGTGGGAGAGGTTGTGTATCCTCCTGAGGCCTCTTGGAGAGTCATGCGGGCAGGCTGGGGGCCGACCCCTCCTGCAGCCTTGGGGAGGCACACAGCTTCTCCACCATGTCCATGAAGGTTTCTAGGCTCTACTTATCTCCTGCAGCACCCAGGGACCGCAATATGAGTGCACTCACTGAACGTAAGGTGGGCTTGCTGCTTTCCAAGTCAGGTATGAGGGTGCAGGGGGTGGCTCCCTCTCTCCCTGCCTGTTGAGACCTTGGCTTTGAACCCTGTGGGTGTGCCCAGCACTTGCAGGAACAAAGGAAGACAGTGCGGTCGGAGGACCCAGTGGCCTGAAACAAAGTGATGTTTTCCCGTCCTCATTAGCCTGGTGGAGGCGAGGGCAGCTGAGCATGAACATTGACATCATTTGGGGGCCTTGCTTAAAGGCCAAGGCAGGGCTCCAGCTAAAGATTCAAATCTGGACAAAAGCAATCAGACTGGGGCAGGCAGGTTGGCCAGGATGGGTGTGGGGAATCCATGACATGCGTGTCCACTCCTGCTGTGGCTACAAACATGGAGTGGCTGCTGTGCTAACCAAGGTGGCCTCTGCCATGGGGAGATTATGCCCACCATCCCACTACCAAGGAGCTGTGACCAAGGCACCAGCATTGCTGAGCTGATAGTTCTATGATAGAGTGAGCTAGATGCAACCCTAATATATTCTGTCCCCCTCTAGGCACCGTACTCTAATAGAGATACACATAAACAAGAATTTGTTCAAAGGAGGACCACTAAAATAGTGATGGGACTTGCAACCACAGCACAACTGCTTGGAGAAGTTGGGACAGTTTGTCCTAGAGACTTTGAGAGAGTTCAAATGACCACCTTCAAACATCTGGAGAAGAGTTTTTCTGGATGGCCCCCTAGTATCATTATTAAAGTATACACTTTATTCAAATTTCCTTGATTTTTACCTAATGTCCTTTTTCCTCATCCAAGAAACGACATTACATTTAATCATTTTATCTGCTTAGGCTCCCCTGGCCTGTGACAATTTCTCCAGCTGACTTATTTTTGATGACCTTGACAGTTTTGAGCAATACTGGTTTCTCAGCAATAGAGAACTAGGCCTGTAGATTCAGAAAAACAGCAGCTCAATGCAGGTATACTCAAGAGTAAACCTCACTCCTCTTATAATGTGTCAGCTTTTGTTTGCTCAGTATAACAGGAAGTACCATTTACTTCGCTCACCCAAGAGAGCTATTTAGAGGATAATGCCATCTAAGGATATCTGGTGAAGATAAAGAAAAATCTTAATTTCACATCCTTGTTCAGGTCTGGCCATCAGATCATGAAGGTGGCGCATGAAACCCAGGATAGGCGGAGGGGGACCAGCACTGCACCTTAAGTCTTATCTTCTGTCTGTGCAGATTGAACTTAAATATTTAAAACATTTTTCTTCATATGGATTTATAGTGTATGGTCTCTTAAGAAGTACTGCTTCTGTTTGGGAGATACTGGGGAGTCACATCTGAAGTCAGTGAGTAAAAACCACCAGAGTCAAAATTACCCTCAAGAACCGCTATGGAAGGTGTGACTGTGCTGGAAACCAGCACCCCACCTCTGAGCCCAGCACAGCCAGTTTCCCTCCCCTCCAGGGTAGTCGGAACAAGTGTGCTTTCTCTGGATGAACACCAGATGAAACAGCTGCCTTCCAGCTCAGGGCCACGCTGTAAAGACAAGACACATCTTTAAATGAAGCTCACACTTTGAGAAGGGTGTCGTGACAGACTCCTTGAGGAAACATCCAGTCCACAACTCCTTCCTCACCCTATCCTAGGGGCACATGGTCATTTCTTGGAATTGGTCAATGGGCATAGTTACCCACCTTCGGGGGCAGATTCAGATTTTGAGAGACCTGTTAATTGTAGGTAACCTTGACATGATATGATAAAAATGACACTTTACCTTTGTGGTTCTTTCTCTCAAAAATTTACAGCACCAATCTAATCACATGGAAACATCAGACAAATTGAGGGACATGCTACAAAATACCTCACCAGTATTGCTCAAAACTGTCAAGGTCATCAAAAATAAGTCAACTGGAGAAATTGTCACAGGCCAGGGGAGCCTAAGCAGATACAGTGATTAAATATAATGTGGTTTCTCGGATGGGGAAAAAAGAACATTAGGTAGCAATCAAGGAAATGTGAATAAAGTATACACTTTAGCTAATAATGGTATTTCAGAATTGGTTCATTAATAGTTAGAAATACACCGCACTAATGTAAGATGCCAGTAACAGGGGGAAGTAGGTGCAGGGCAAATGGTAATTCTCTGTGTTATCTTTACAGTTTTTCTATAAGCCTCAAACTATTCTTAAACATATTTAATTAAAAAATGATGGCAGATATAAACAGAGAAATACAGGAGGAAAGGAGAAGCAAAGAAAAGGATAAATGAGTAAATCTAAGTGAATATTGACTGTTAAAACAGTAATAATGATAATATATTGTGGGGTTTTAAGTAAAAGTGAAATTACTGTACATGAAAGCAGAGGTACAAGAGGTGGGAAAAGGTAAACGTAGTAAAATGACGTTTAGTTTCTGCAGGGCCTAGCAACTAAGTGGCAAAAGTACTGATTTATATTAGATTTTAATAAGTCAAAGATGTGTGTTTTAAATAATGTGTAATGAGCTAAAAGAACAGGAAAATGAAATCTTTTTTTTTTTTAATCTGATTATCCCAAAAGAAGATGAAAAAAGAGGAAAATGAACATAGGATAAGTGGGACAAACAGAGAACAAATAAGATGCTAGATTTAAATCTAAATAGATCAGTAATTACATAAAATATATGTAGGTTAAATATTTCAATTAAATTTAAAAGGCCAGGCTGGGTTTAAAAAATAAATATAAGCTGCTTTTAGGAAACATGACTTCTGAATTAAGAATACAGATAGGAGAATGTAAAAGGAAGAAAAAACAGAACAAACACTAAACAAAACAGAATTGTTATACCATACTAATATTAGCTGGGTATGCTTTAAGAAAGAAGCATTACTAAATCAAGGAGGGATAGTTCATAATAATAAAATGCCACTGGGAGATAATTATATATTTGTATATACCTAATAAACCTAAGAAATTGATACCAATACAAGGAAAAGTAGAAAACTATTATCATAGTTGGGGATTTTAACACATTTCTCTCAGTGACTGATAGAACAAGCAGAAAAAAAGTAAAGACAACCCAGAAAACGGAAGAAAATATTTGTAAATTATATGTTTGATAAGGAACTAATTTCAGCATATATGAAAGACATTTATAATTCAATAATTGAAAGGAAAATAATCCAATTTAAAATGGGCAAAATTTTAGGCATTTCTCCAAAGAAGTTACACAAATGAAACTAAACATAGAAAAAAGATGCCCAGGGTCTGTAGCGTTTAGGGAAATGCAAATAAAAACCAAGAGATATCACTTCATACACCTCTAGGATGGCTAAAATCTAAAACACAGACAATAACAAGTGTTGATAAGTATGTGGAGAAATTGTAACCCTTATACGTTTCTGGTGGAAATCTAAAATGATACAGCCCCTCACAAAAAAATCTGGCAGTTCCTCAAAAATTTAAACATAGAATTACCATATGACTCTGCAACCCCAGGCCTAGGTATATACCCAAGAAAACTGAATATGCATTTCATGGAAAAACTTCTACACAGATGTATATAGCAGCATTATTCATAACAGCAAAAAAACAAACCACCCGAACATCCATCCGCTGATGAATACATAAAGAGCACCTATGTAGCGGAAGGTTATTCAGCCGTGTAAAGCAATGAAGTGCTAACACGTGCCACAGTGTGGAAACACCATGCTGAGTGAAAGGCGCCAAAGCAAAAGGCCACAGCTTATGCAAAAGGATTCAACTTATTAGAAATATTCAGAAGAGAGAAATCCATAGATACTGAAAATTAGTGGTTACTAAGGACTGGAAGGAGGAAAAAAATGGGGAAGGTTTCTTTTGGGGATGATGAAACATTCTGAAATTAGATAGTGGTAATGGTTGCACAATTTTGTTAATATACTGAAAACCACTGAATTGTATACTTTAAAGGGTAAATATGGTTTGTGAATTATATATCAATAAGAAAGTAGATAAGGGCATAAAAGATTGAAGTATACAGTTAAGAAGCCCTCATTGACATATGCAGAACTTTTAAGTGTACACAGGGAAATTACTAAAAGTAGTCATGTAGTAGAAGTCACAGTATTAGTACTAAGCAAGCCTTAACACATTTCAAAGGTTTAAAATGACTCAGGTGGGGGTCGGGATTGGGAGTTCATGTACACTCGTGGCTGATTCATGTCAATGTATAGCAAAACGAATACAGTATTGTAAAGCAAAACAAACTAAAAAATAAAAAATAATTTAAAAAAATAAAATGACTCAGAGTATATTCCTGACCACACTGAAATTAAAGTAGAAATCAATAACCAGTAAATGAGACACAGAAAGACAAATAGTATATATAACATCGCTTGTAAGTGGAATCTTAAAACGGGTACAAATGAACTTATCTACAAAACACTAGAGTCATGGGTGTAGAAAACAAACTTATGATTACCAGTGGATAAGGAGGGGTGGGGAGATAAACAGGGAGATTGGGAATGACATATGCACACTATTATATAAAACAGATAACTAATAAGAGCCTGCATATAGCACAGGGAACTCTACTCAATACTCTGTTATGGCCCATATGGGAAAAGAATTTTTTAAAAAAAGAATGGATATATGTATAACTGCTACAGTTTGTGTACACCTGAAACTAACATTGTAAATCAACTATATTCCAATAAAATTTTTCTGAAAAAAATTAACATACTAAAAAAAGAAATCTATAACCAAATGTAAGCTTATGAATCACATGTTGAATTTTAAGCAGTACACTTCTGAATTACTCACATGTCAAAAAAAATTCACATGAAACTAGACTATATTTTGAATATTAATTAAAGCAATGTGTCAAAGCTTCTGGGATTCAGTTAGAGCCATGCTTACAGAGAAATTTATAGCCTTATTAGATTACATTAGAAAAGAAGAAAGGATGAAAACCAATGATGTAAGAAGTATTAATATCAAGAATTTAGGCAACAAATGGTAAATTAAACCTAACAGAAAAAAAATAAAGAAAAATATGAGAGAAAAACCAACTGAAAACAAATGTAAAATTGAGAAAAATAAACAAAGCTAATGTATTAATCTTTGAAAAAACTGAAAAAATTTACATAAACCTTACAAGATGTATCAGGCAAAAGAGACAGTAGATATAAATTTCTAATATCAGAAAATAAAAGATTATAAAGGGATATGAGAAAAAACTTTACCATCAAGCCAGATGAAAGAGACTAACTTCTTGAAAACTCAAAATCACTGACATAAGAAGAAATAGAAAATATGAATGATTCCATATTTATTAAAGAAATCAAATCCTTAAATAAAACTTTCCCACTACAAAAACTTCAGTCCCAGATGGCTTCACCATTAAATTCTTCCAGATGTTTGAGGAAAATTACTCTTTCTCAAATAAATTTAGAAAATAGAGGGGACACTTTGAACTCATTTCTGATGCCAACGTATCCTTGATACCAATGCCTAACAAACATTTAACAAAAAGAAAACTTACAGGAGACCACTGTCTCTCAAAAACATCAAATTAAATATCTTCAACAAAATATTCCCAAACAATAACACGGAAGGAAACTGCATTGTAAGAAGGTGGGTTTATTACAAGACCATAAAGCTAATTTAACACTGAAAAACTGATTCAGGTAACAACATTTTAACTGAATAAAGAAAAACTCAATATATGCATAAAAGATATTTAATAAAGTGTCAAATGCATTATTGGGGAAAAAAGGAATTCAGCACCCTAGGAATACAGAGTAGCTTCTTCAGTCTGATAAAGGGTTTTAATTAAAAGACTTAAAAATATTATACTTAATGGTAAAATTAATACTAAAAGCTTTTCCCCCAGGAGAAACAAGATGAAAGAGGTCAATTACCATCATATATATTCAACAGTATATTTGAGAACCTAACCAGCATAATCAAGAAGAAAAAGAGAGGCTTCCCTGGTGGCTCGATGATAACCATGATGGTGTGATCACTCACCTAGAGCCAGACATCTTGGAGTGTGAAGACAAGTGGGCCTTAGGAAGTGTCACTACAAGCAAAGCTAGTGGAGGTGATAGAATTCCAGCTGAGCTATTTCAAATTGTAAAAGATGATGCTGTGAAAGTGCTGCACTCAGTATGCCAGCAAATATGGAAAACTCAGCAGTGGCCACAGGACTGGAAAAGGTCAGTTTTCATTCCATTCCCAAAGAAGGGCAATGCCAAAGAATACTCAAACTACTGCACAATTGCACTCATCTCACATGCTAGCAAAGTTATGCTCAAAATTCTCCAAGCTAGGCTTCAACAATATGTGAACTGAGAACTTCTATATAGTCAAGCTGGATGTAGAAAAGGCAGAGGAACCAAAGATCAAATTGCCAACATCTGCTGGATCATAGAAAAACCAAGAGAATTCCAGAAAAACGTCTACCTTCTGCTCCATTGATTACGCTAAAGGCTTTGACTGTGTGCACCTCAACAAACTGGAAAATTCTTAAAGAGACGGGAATACCAGACCACCTGACCTGCCTCCTAAGAAATCTGTATGCAGGTCAAGAAGCAACAGTTAGAACTGGACATGGA